>QXTE01000002.1:25781688-25880025 GCA_003942145.1 Platysternon megacephalum
ACAATAAATTTGTTAGTCTCTAAGGTGCCACAAGTACTCCTATTCTTGCTGCAAAAGAGTGTGTCTCTAGTTTTCTGTCTGTGGAGCAGACAGAAAGTGCTTCTCAGCTTATGCTACTTGAGAATTTGTCAGTTGCCCAAGTTGGTTCTGGATTTAACTAAAACCCAGGAAGGAAATGTTCCTAAGTTTGTGTCTGCTAGGGAGAATTCTCGTGATAGTTTCTGCAAGCAGTTTGCTGTAACTGAAGGGTGTGGAAATGATTTGATTTAAGGTAGTTTCAGTTCCTAACTGGCAGAGTCTTTCAGATGTGTATGGATCCACTGACCCAGCTTTGAGGTTTCATATGGAATGAAAATTGTCAGGGAATTTGAACAGCCCTATGATGACCAAGTGGCCTTGCCTGACCAGTGTTTTGGGGAGGTAATGTTGTTGGGACATGAATGTCTCCATGTTGACTCTCTAAGTAAACAGTTTGTGTCTCAGGTTCAGAGGGAAGACTGTGTAGCTCAATCTACAGAGCAGGACAGTTGTGCAGTTGATCTCTTGAGAATACAGGGGATGGCAGGCAAACTCTCATCTCTAGACATTTTGGATATGTCTTGTAGTCTCTTAGTGGACTTGACATCTGATTCCCTGTGGAAGCAGAGGGTGGTAACACTGGTCTACAATTTTTGAGAAGTCGTCTGCTTCAGAGATAAAATGTGATATTTATTATGTATTTTGATGTGCTGAATTCAAATATGACAATTAAAACAACTGATTGGATACTATTTCTAAGATATTTAAGTTTTTACATTTTATGTCTATGTATATTGTGTAGATAGTAGAGTTTTAATCATAAATTGTAAACCTAGGTCTTTTCATGTGTTTATGGTTGCTTTACATGATAATATTTCACCTGTCCTGTTTATATAACACTTTAAAAATCAGCAAAAGGGTTATATAAATAAAATTTATTATGAAACAAAAGGCAAAAAACTATTATGTACATAGTTTAGCCCTATTCAGTGTCTACTCGGCGCTTCTTGGCTTGTCTCTTGTATTCATTAAATGGAGCATCTCTTGTCACTGTCCAGCAATAGTCTGCAAGCATTGATGGGCTCCATTTGCCCTGATAGCGTTTCTCCATTGTTGCAATGTCCTGGTGAAATCGCTCGCCGTGCTCGTCGCTCACTGCTCCGCAGTTCGGTGGAAAAAAATCTAGATGAGAGTGCAAAAAATGTATCTTTAGTGACATGTTGCAACCAAGGCTTTTGTATGCCTTGAGGAGGTTTTCCACCAACAACCTGTAGTTGTGTGCCTTGTTGTTTCCGAGAAAATTTATTGCCACTAACTGGAAGGCTTTCCATGCCGTCTTTTCCTTGCCACGCAGTGCATGGTCAAATGCATCATCTCGAAGAAGTTCACGAATCTGAGGACCAACAAAGACACCTTCCTTTATCTTAGCTTCACTTAACCTTGGAAATTTTCCACGGAGGTACTTGAAAGCTGCTTGTGTTTTGTCAATGGCCTTGACAAAGTTCTTCATCAGACCCAGCTTGATGTGTAAGGGTGGTAACAAAATCTTCCTTGATTCAACAAGTGGTGGATGCTGAACACTTTTCCTCCCAGGCTCCAATGACTGTCGGAGTGGCCAATCTTTCTTGATGTAGTGGGAATCTCTTGCACGACTATCCCATTCGCAGAGAAAACAGCAGTACTTTGTGTATCCAGCCTGCAGACCAAGCAAGAGAGCAACAACCTTCAAATCGCCACAAAGCTGCCACTGATGTTGGTCATAGTTTATGCACCTCAAAAGTTGTTTCATGTTGTCATAGGTTTCCTTCATATGGACTGCATGACCAACTGGAATTGATGGCAAAACATTGCCATTATGCAGTAAAACAGCTTTAAGACTCGTCTTCGATGAATCAATGAACAGTCTCCACTCATCTGGATCGTGAACGATGTTGAGGGCTGCCATCACACCATCGATGTTGTTGCAGGCTACAAGATCACCTTCCATGAAGAAGAATGGGACAAGATCCTTTTGACGGTCACGGAACATGGAAACCCTAACATCACCTGCCAGGAGATTCCACTGCTGTAGTCTGGAGCCCAACAGCTCTGCCTTACTCTTGGGTAGTTCCAAATCCCTGACAAGGTCATTCAGTTCACCTTGTGTTATGAGGTGTGGTTCAGAGGAGGAGGATGGGAGAAAATGTGGGTCCTGTGACATTGATGGTTCAGGACCAGAAGTTTCATCCTCTTCCTCTTCCTCGTCTGACTCAAGTGAGAATGATTCTGGTGCATCAGGAACCGGCAGTCCTTCTCCGTGGGGTACTGGGCGTATAGCTGATGGAATGTTTGGATAATGCACAGTCCACTTTTTCTTCTTTGACACACCTTTCCCAACTGGAGGCACCATGCAGAAGTAACAATTGCTGGTATGATCTGTTGGCTCTCTCCAAATCATTGGCACTGCAAAAGGCATAGATTTCCTTTTCCTGTTCAACCACTGGCGAAGATTTGTTGCACAAGTGTTGCAGCATATGTGTGGGGCCCACCTCTTGTCCTGATCTCCAATTTTGCAGCCAAAATAAAGGTGATAGGCTTTCTTAACCATAGTGGTTATACTGCGCTTTTGTGATGCAAAAGTCACTTCACCACAAACATAGCAGAAGTTATCTGCACTGTTCACACAAGTACGAGGCATCTCTGCTCACTTTGGCTAAACAGAAATGTGTCCCTTTGCAAAATCAAACACTGACAAATAAGAGAGCACGACACTGTATGTTTTCTAGAGCTGATATAGGGCAATTTGTTCAGCAGAGTGATGTAAGCTTCGTTATGATTGCATTATCCATGACTTCTAGGAATAACATGATGCAATTCATATCCTGTATGACGCAATACCAGCTTCAGATTGCATCATTCATTGTTTTGCCTAAAAAGCAAGTACTGTCCAAACCCAGTCATAGATTTATTCATAGATCCAGTCAAAGATGTATTTTAGTCATTTCTGGTTTAAATTGAGATCCCTTCCCTTTATAACTCACTTATCCTCCGCCATTCCCAAGTCAAGGGTCGTATATACTGACCCAATAGCATATCTTGAAAACTAGAGCCAATCAACAATTTTAAGCATCATTTTCATTCTCAGTGACCCAGAATTAGTAAAGTTTGACTACATTTATTTCAGAAGCATTTTGGCTGTAGAGCAGTGTAATGGAAGGACAAAAGAACCTTAAGTCTAACATGCTAGTGAAAATGGGTGGTATCTCTTTAAGACAGAATCCAGCCTTGGAATTGGTAATGGTTAAGAATCTGAAAACTAGTAAACAAGCGAGTGTCTGTGTTGATGCAAATTACCTGGGGGGGGGAGAGGAGAGAAAGACTTGCCCATAGCTCTTAGCTGAAAGGACACACCTAACCAGCCAGTGAATTCTGTTAAGCAAGAGAGCTCAGGATTTGACCCTACAGGACAGGGAGGAAAGGAAAAACTTAATCCTGCAAATGGAAGCCACAGGTTAACCCTAAAGTGCCAAAACTCCAAGGGTATTGAGCCAAAGGCATAACAAAAATGCTCGTAAATGCACACTTGTAATAGATTTGATGTTAATATTAATGCTAATGTTGACTTTTGTGACTAATGTGTTGCGGATACCAAAAACTGTAAGAATGTACAATGTGCATGATCTTTTGGAAAAACTCTTGAACATGTTGGGAGTGATACATAAGAACTCGCTATGTGCTAGAAGCCTTTATGTTAAAAGGCCTTGTAATACTGATGTTTCACAGTTAGAGCCTGTAACCAGCCTTGAAACTGTACACAGGGGAAAAGACATTACACACCTAATATGCTGTATGAGAAGGAAAACTGAGGCACACCACCATATTGCTTTCATGGCTAAATGCCAAGGTACCTACACTATGGAGAACATTAATATCTACATTGACTTGATGTTAATTGGGTTCCAAACATTTGCCAGAGCTTCATGGCAAGATCACACAAGACATGCAGGAATTATGCTGCAAGAACAGATCCAATCCACTATTGGTCTGACTCCTTGTTAGCCAGTGTGGTGAAACAGAAGTTTACTTTTGTTGCTGGTTTGGTATATCTTATGGGAGAATAACCACCAGTTTTGGGGTGTGTCTGCCCTATTTCTCAGCAGTTTGTCCTGAATTTGGTATTCTCAGTTGTTACCCACTAAGGCATGGTTACAGGAGTCTGGGAAATGATCATGATATAATATATTCATGTTAATCTTTCCTTTTGTTTTCACTAGGGAAGGAGCAATAAGAATGTGTAATGTTCTGCCTAATACACCCTCTCTTCTTGCTCAGGCAGGTGAGTAAAAGTTTCATGCTAGCATTGCAGTGAGTAATTGTTGTGGAAAGTGGCAACTGCACCTCAAGAGGGCTGGGGGAGCAGGAAAAGCAGGTGTGAGAGGAAAGAGAATAAAATAGCCTAGTTTTTTAATATATTAATGCAATAACCCTGCAGAATGAAGCTGTTGTTTGCATGTACAGGCTCTGCTGACAGCACAAACCACTCAAATTCTGCTGTGTCTCATCAGTAAACACCTTTGGGTGGAATAGAAATCAATTATTTACTTCCGAGCATCCTTTCAAAACCCTATATTTCCCTAGCCCATGGTGTTATGAAGGCTAGTTTTTTATGTGTCTATGGAGTGGAGAGCAAAACTGATTGCTTTATCTTCTAGTTTATTTATGCAATAAATACAGCAGTATTATTCCAGGAGCACTTATACAGCAGTGCTCCTGGAATAATGGGAAAGATATAGTCGTATGAAGAATCCAGCAATATAGGTATTTATACTGCTGTGAGAGGCATTCTTGGCTTTGAGCAGTTCAGTGAATTCTACTACAGGGCTGCATTTTGTTATCCCTGAGGTAATTGGGGGTGTGTGTGAAAGGATCAAAGACTGCATATTTTGGTTATTTCAAGCCACCCCTTCCAGCAAGGGATCTGCATTTCCTGTGTTAATTAGCTTGAGCAATCACCTTCTTGGTTTTTTTTCTGGACTGCATTTTCAATTACCTCAGCGTAAAACGAACTATTTTTTTCCTCTGTTGCATCTCAAATTTCTGAAGCACACCAACCCTCTAGTATTTCCTATATTATCATATATCCAATAGAACTGTATGTTTTTAAAAGAGGGGAGTTCCACACTGGAGAAACTCTCTAGAATCTATTCAGCTGAACTGTGAACAATTTGCAGTTGCTTGCTCTGTGTTTTTCATAGTTTTTCTCACCAAACTTGTTAATGATCAAAGGGATTTATGTTTCAAACAAGAGCTTTTCACTTCTGCTCTGTGCTCACCCTAGGGAGATAGGAGGCTGAAATCTCTAACGTAATAACTGACTCCATGGCAAGAATCTTGGGTGCCAAAAAAACCCTACAACTCAGCTAATGCCCTCCCACTGTAGAGCCAAAGGTAGGTGGAAAACTCTGTGGAAGCCATGAAGATTACAATGACTGGTGGGGGGAGGCAAGGTTTGCTCCTTGCAGAGCAGACAAGGGCATAGCTCTGCCAGTGCAGAGATGTCTGGAGAATCTCTCGGAATATTCCATGTATCTCTGGTCATCCACTGAGGGTCAAGATATTCAGGTGGAGGTCCAGTGCATCCAAGCTACTCCCTAAATACCCACAGGGACTAAGGATGCCATAGGCTTTTCAACAACCTATGCCAACATATGTTTGGGTGGCGATGGAGAATGACAACAAAGAAGAATCCACATGACAGAATGCAGACATCAGTTTGCACAAAAAAGTACCTGTGGGTTTGCAGGAGGACAATAGCAAGGAGAATGGCTCTGTCCAGCACTGCTCCTTCTTTTCCTAGCCACTCCCCTAAGATGATAGCGCCTCAAACATACAGTGTTCATGTGAAGGTGCTTCTGCAGGATTGAGGGAGGATGAAACCATGATGTATTACCCCCTTCCTCCCTCTAACCGAATCTTGGCCAAAGAGAGCATGTTTTCTGCTCCTTCCATTCCCTCCACAGCAAAAAGAGGGATGACAACTAGGCCCCTCTGATTTCACTGAAGGGCAAAGGGAACACAGAACATTATGGGAAAACAATCCGGTTTTCATAAACATGGCCATTTTTGTTAATATGTATATCCTTGCCATCCTTATTTAGTTAGATTCTTTTAAAAATACCTTGGTTTTTGTACAAGATCAAGAATTTTTCGTGTGTGTGTGTGTATATGTTTCCCTGACAACTCCTACCAGGATACTTGTAAAAATAAATTGTTTTGTTCCAGAATTGTTCCATGTTTAAACGAAAGGTAGGACAGAACCAAAGGGCATCTCTCTACCACTCTCACATGGATATGTCACTTCAGAACTTTAAATTACTAGATTTCCATTTTCAGTCGTATCTGCCACTGGTTTATTTACACCTATTTACAAATATATACACCCATGTATCTTAAGTTACATATACCATATAATACTTTTATAAAAAGTGGTGTGAAAATTACTCACCACAATGATCTTTAAATAAAAAGATATGTAAAGTGCCAGATACAATCCTTTAAAAAACATGTTCTAATTAAAACAAGAGCATTGCCCCACATCTGCATTAACAGCTCTTTATACTGAAACCACACAAGCTGGAGGCTCTTGGGCACATCCCCTAGCTCTTCAATTTCAAGCCTAAAGGCTTCAGAAACTGTGGCAAAGGCAGATTTTCCAGTGCCTCTGGGAATTGTTCAGGTGAAATGCTCCTGATTAAGACACGCATAGCTGTGATGAACAGAGATGTAGGAGTTAAACCTGCCAGCCACTGGAATCTGTTCTCTCCCAAAAGGTCCTGCCAGGGCTGGTGATTGTCCAGCAGTTGCTGTTTCATTGAAAATTGGAGTTCCTGAGGCATGAAGAGGAAAAGGGTGTCCAGCAAGAGGAGCTTGGTGCGCATGTTAACTGCTGGGGTCTGAGAAATCTGCTGGAGCAAGATGTCCAAAGGGGTATTCCCAGTGCAGTCACGTAAGCAGGGGGATGCCCCATGACCCAGCAATAGAAGCAAACATTCGGGTCTCAACAGTTCACAGGCCACATGCAACACAGTTTTGCTGCCTTCCACGCGACTGCATCCCCTGCGGTCCAAGTAGTTGGCTCTCTCTCTCTCTGGAAAGCCTCTGATGGCTTTCAGTATTCTGAAAAGGATGTGGGTGCGGTTGTAGCGAACTGCCATGGCCAGGTGAGGAGCTGATGACTGGCAGCAGCTGAAGTTTTGGCTGGGTATGGCCAGGGCACTCTGAGGAAACTTATTCAGTAGGTACTGAGCGTAAGGTTGGTGGTTGTGCACCAGGGCATAGAGAAGAGCCTCAGAGGGAGAATAGGTGCTCACCTTTCCGCCTTCCTCCCAGTGAAAGGCCTCCATTGTTCTTATGTCCTCCAGGAGCCACACAGGCAGCAGGTCCCTCACTGCCTGGTAAAAGGCGAAGGAGGATTTCTTACATTGCTTTTGGGACTGGGAATTGTGGCTGCTGTAGCTGTTCAGCCATTTGACGTTCCAGGGCATCGCTGAGCTTGGGTTTCAGAAGGGGCTTGTCCCCACTTTGTTGTCAAAATGCCTCATTAGGTCCAAGACCTATGGAAACACTTCCCAAAAAAACAAACCAAAAATGCGATTTAATGATTGGTAGTGAGTCAGTCACGCCCCCTCCCCAGTGAACCTGAGGCCAGCACAGTAACACACACCTCTCCCCAGCAAAGCCCTGTTCTTTTTTTTTCCTTTTCCAACTCTGGTTGTGCTTTTAATCACAGTTAATTTCTAACTTTTATGTGGAGGGCAGGGCTGATTCAGATTGATCAGTTCAGCAAACTGAACTACCAATCTGGTCCAAACCGAAATGTTCCTTCCCAAGGCCACAGAGGTCTCCTCACAGTCACTGTCCTGTTTAAACTGCCTTGAGGCAATCTTCAAGCTGGTAGGGGATGTGTCTAATGATTCACTTTGGCATCCAAGAGACTAAGACGGTGCCTTTCCTTGTAAACAAGGCTTATGTTTTGTCACCCTGAGAAAGTTACTAAGTGGAAAAGAACTGTGCTGGGGTTGCTCTAGCATTGTACATTTTTGACTCAGGAGGGCACATATTTTCAATAATATACAAAATGGTAGAGATGCACTAACCCTCCTCGCCTTTGTCTGAATTATAGGCAAACAAATCCACTCTAACAAGAAATGCAATATGCTGATAAATCTGACTGAGAAATTCCAGCCTATCACAGGCTAATATAAATTATAATTTTATAACGTCGCCGTCTCCCTAACTCACCGCCCATAACCCAGCTCCCCGTTCCCCATCCCCAAATCTCACCGCTCGTAACCTAGCTCCCTGTGCCCTGTCCCCAAATCTCCCCCCACTCACCCCCGTAACCCAGCTCCCTGTTCCCCATCCCCCAATCTCCCTCCACTCACCCCCATAACCCAGCTCCCTGTGCCACATCCCCAAATCTCCCCCCACTCACCCCTGTCACCCAGCTCCCTGTTCCCCATCTCCAAATCTCCCCCCACTCACCCCCGTAACCCGGCTCCCTCTTCCCCATCCCCCAATCTCCCCCCACTCACCCCTGTAACCCAGTTCCCTGTGTCCATCCCCAAATCTCCCCCGTCACCCTGGTAACCTGGCTCCTGTGCCACATCCCCAAATCTCCCCCCACTCACCCCTCCTAACCCAACTCCCTGTCCCTAAATCTCCTCCCCACTCACCCCGTAACCCGGCTCCCTGTTCCCCATCCCCAAATCACCCCCCACTTGCCTTTCGTAACCCAGCTCCCTGTTCCCCGTCCCCAAATCTCCCCCAGTCACCCTGGTAACCCAGCTCCCTGTGCCTTGTCCGCAAATCTCCCCCCACTCACCCCTGTCACCCAGCTCCCTGTTCCGTGTCCCCAAATCTTCCCCCCACTTACCCATGTCACCCAGCTCCCTGTTCCCCATCCCCAAATCTCTCCACACTCACCCCCCATAACCCAGCTCCCTGTTCCCCGTCCTAAATATCCTCCCCACTCACCCCCGTAACCAGGCTCCCTGTGCCTTGTCCCCAAATCTCCCCCACTCACCCCTCGTAACCCGGCTCCCTGTGCCAGGTTCCCAAATCTCCCCACACTCACCCCCCATAACCCAGCTCCCTGTGCCTTGTCCCCAAATCTCCCTCACTCACCCAGCTCCGATACCCTCCCCAAGCTGCCTCTCCCTGTCCCCCCGTCTCCTCTCTCCGCTCCTGTCCCTCACCCGGCCTCCCAGCCGAGCCCCTTCTCCTGCCCCGTCCCTCCAGCTCCCTCCCCGAGTCTCCATCTTCTCCCTTCAGCCTCCCCGGAATCTCCTCCCTGCCTCAGGTCCCTCCTCCCCGGCACCCCCCGGCGCTCTCCGCAGGGGCTACCGGTGGCGGGGCATGGCGCGCAGGGGGCGGCGCAGCGAGCCCAGGCAGCCGCAGCCGGAGAAGAGCCGTGGCTCGGCGCTCACCTCTGGCTGCTCGCAGGGCAGCGGCGCCCTCCCGGGGGCGGGGAGGCTTCTCTCTGCACCGGCTCTGCCGCTTGGCCGGGCCGCTGCCGAGCCCCGGCTTCCAGGCGCCGCTGGGGCTTCAATGAATGAGCTGGGGCGGCGCTTCGCGGGAGCCTTCTGCAACGGGGCCGCTCCCGGGGCCAGCTCCCCTTGGGGCTCGCGCTCCCTCCCGCTTGGCTCTGGCCGCGCCGGGTCCCCGCCGCGTCTGCCTGGCTCTAAGGCGGGAGGGACGGCGGGCGGCAGCTGCAGCAGCCAAACCTCCGCTACCGCCTCTGGGCTCTTTTATCCCCCCACGCCAGCCGGCTGAAGGTCAGTCAGGACCGGGGAACTGTCCAGCTCCCTCGGATTGGTGGCAACCGGGTCCCCCAGCTGCCTATTGGCTGCCCCGGGAGGATGGGGCCCTGCACCATTGTTTGCGTCAGGGCAGGCAAAGTTCCAAGAAACTTGTCGGGCGGCTTTTTGTAAGGCGAGGGGTGGGGAAGCGGGAGGGCTCGTGCCGGGGCCGGGCCGGGTGTCTCTCGTCCAGAGAGAGCGCAGCTGAGCTGGGCCAGCAAAATCCCTCCCCCACCCTCTCCCCTCCTTAACGCTTTCTTGCGAGGTTTGGGACTGGCGAGCGCAAGGGGGCAGGGCAGGGCTGGGTCTCTTTGCAGGGGTGTCTCCCCCTCTTCTCGCTCTGACAAAGTCCAGGTTTGCTCTTTAAAGCGCTCACGTGGTGAGTTAGGGGGAGGAAAGCGCCTATTAATCCATCCCCCTGCAGGGGCACGAGAGGGTTCCCGAAAGGGGACGGAGGAAATAGCTGATGCTGCCCTTGAGCTAATTATGTCCTTTAAACTCTGTGTGTGTGTGTGTGCCTGGAGGCGCACGTGCTTGGAGTTAAACTTTTTAATCTCGTCATTGCCTAAGGTGACCAGACTTCCCGATATTATGGGGACATCCCGATATTAGGGGCTTTGTCTTGTATAGACAACTATATCCCCTCCCCGAAAAAAAAAAAGTGTCCTGATTTTTCACACTTGCTATCTGGTCACCCTATTCTTTCCCAGTCAGTGCCATTTGGTTGTGAGTATAAGACAGAGAGTAATTTGTTAGTTACAAATTGAAGAAGTGTGGTCTGATGAATACACCCTGGGACTGGGACTGCGTGACCCTAGACTAGTTGCTTAGCCCAAGGGTATGTCCACACTGCAATAAAACATCAGTGGCTGGCACATATCAGCTGACTGGGGCTCGAAGTCTTTGGGGTGCAGGGCTATAAAATCGCACTAGCCATTTGTGGCTTTAGTGGGAGCCCAGGCAGAACCCCACAAGGGGGGAGGGTCAGTGTGTTGGTGTCTCCAGCTGTATAAATGTGTGTGTGTGTGTGTGTGTGTGTGTGTGTGTGTGTGTGTGTGTTAGGGAGATAATAGTTACACACTTCTGTAGAACACTTTGAGATGAAAAGTGCTAAGTAGTCAGTGTTATAGGTATATAACGCTGACACAGTGTCCGTCTCCCAGGGCTATAGTGAGGCTTAATTCATTGATGTTTGTAAAGTGCTTTGAGATTCTGGGATGCCAGCCATTATATGAATGCAGATAATTATTAAGTTTATTATATTTGGTTACCAGCATTATTGTTGCTCTTGTGGAATTATTTTCCCTCCTTACCCTCCAACGAGGATTATGGGGTGCTTCCTGCTTTTGCTCTGCTTGTTTGACCTCCAGTTTCTCTGTGTTGCAATCCAGGAGAACTTGATAAGATTCCCCTGTCCTCTTGGAGCCTGTTAATGCCATTCCTTATTTGGCTAGTGGGGTCGCTGATGGCAGATGGGATTTCTCTGTCCTTCTCAGGGTGCCAGAGAGGTCATAGCCTGAGAAGCACTGGTTCTATTTGTTACTATAAAAATTGTTGGTGTTTCCAGCTCTTTCCCCACATTAAATACATGTATTGTACACTTGAGGGAGTATTGCCAAGTTTGTGATGTAACATCCCATTTCTTCATGGCTTTCAGTTTATTAAACCAGACTGAAATGCAGGCAGAAGCAGATAATTACATTCTGTATTCCCTCCCCCTAAACCATATGAACAACATAAGCTTGCCAAAAACAACTGCTCCTTTTATTGTCCATATTCTGAACTACTGTGCAGCTAGGAGAGCAACATTTAAATCATAACTCATTTGATTTTGGTGGGGCTTCTCTGCCCATAGTATGTTAATTCCAAGATGTATGTGAGGTGCACAGTATGCTAACAACACTGTAACATAGATATATAATAAAATGGGAGCTAGAGAGGTTAGAAATGTTGGGTAGGAGATAATGTCCCAAGATTTCCAATATAAAAATGCAAGCTAATATATCTGAGAGAAAATGAACAAAAGTACAGCTATTCAAAGGGAGGGAGATATACAGAAGTGAGATGCCTTCTACTGGAAGCATATATTCAGCAGTTACCCAATATGGTTCATAGTTAGACTTGAAAGGATTAGATTTTTATCAGTAAATGCTGGTAAATATCAGTTTCACTTTACACACTCAAATCAATGAAAACATTTCCATTGATGATAGTCAAAATGTACAGATTGGCAAAGTAAGAAAACTGCTTCTTGAGAACTTATTAGAATTTGATTGAAGGCTATTTATTTTATATATTTTGACACGTGATGTTAACAATTTGTGTTGTTTAATCATTATCAATCTCAACAACTATGGACATTTAAATAGATGAACATTTTAAAATGTTTAAAAATAAACGATACCTGCCAAAATGATTAAAAAAAAATGGAATTCTGCCAAGCTTATTCATAATCTTGGGATCATATTGGATCCATTGCATTTCCTGGCATCTCAGGAGGCACAGAGTATCCTTCATCACTTGTATTCAATTTTGTATATCTACACTTCCTGCTAATTACACTGCACTTACATTTCAATTCAATCCTATTCATTCAGTCACTGGTTAATTTGAACAAAAGCTCAGGATCAAAATGATAACTTTTTAAAAATAGCTAAATCTACATCCTTTTTTGAGCAATTTTGAAATTATATATATTATGAGTTGGCTAATGTAAATGTGTATCACTTCCGTCTGCTAGATGGAATCAGAACTGATCAACTGTGTGTCATAGGCCCTATATTGCAGTCAGGCAAACTGCCTCTGCTTTTGAAGCAGGACTATCTGAGTTCTATCTCTATTGTTGCCACAATGTTGTAAGTGGCTCTGGTGTACAACATACTGACAACTAGGGCATGAGTGCTGGAAGGGAGGGGAGGGAAGGGGAGGGGGGGCAAAGGGCCATTTCCCCATTTTTTAAACAAAGGGGTCCATGCCCCCTCACTTTTGAGAACTTGAACTTGGAAGGGGTGCAACAGGGGGTCCAGCCCTTCCTCTGGCCCCTGATTGGAGCTGGGTGGCATAACAGTGTAGCCCCATCCCTGCTGGCATGACAGAGGGGTGACTAGGCCAAATTTGAGTGAATGTGAGTGAGTGGTGTTGCAACCCCATGTACCAGGGCATAATTCAACTCACTGAAATTTGGCCCGGTCGACCCTCTGTCATGATTGAAGGGGGGCTGGGCCAAATTTGAGTGAGTGGTGTTGCAATCTGATACATGGGATCACAATGCCACTCAGGTTTGGCCCCTTTTGGTTGCTTCCTCCCCTCCTCCACTTTTGCAGTCCTTCCGGCTCCCATGAACTAGGGGTACCATGTTCCCATCCCATTTTACTCATTTTTTCACAAAAGTTTTGTTTGTGGAAAGCAAATTTGAGCCCATGGGCAAGAGATATGTTTTGTGACTGAACAAAATTTGCTTTATAGTAAAAACAAATATATTTTGAGCAGAATCTGGGATGCTTTATAAAGGCCAAGCCATCCACTCAGGTGGAGAAAAGAAACAATACCATGTGACTTTGGTGTCCAGTCACACAGCTGAAATATTGAATTGAGACTGTTGAATACCCGAAGCCTCAGCGAGAACAGTTTGTAAGCAATCCATAGGCTATCTGTTTGCATAAAGTATTTGTCCAATTACTTTGAATAATGAACCTATTATTATAAATTGCACTCTGTTGGTTGATCATGCTCAGACAGGAAAGAAAGCTAAGTTTGCCAAACAAATTTGTTTATTGCAAATAGTTTGCCCAGCTGTAGTGACAAACCATGATATCCATGATATCATTAATTTGTTAAATATATATTTTACACACACATACACTGCCTTGTTATTTCAGTCTAGCCTGTTTTTATCACTTTGAATTAAGTAGCTGATCTTGTTACATATATGATCATTTGGTGCTTATCTCAGGTTCCATAGCACATGACAGTGATTATAGCATCACTGTAACTAAATTGGAATAACACAACTCTTATGCGTGACGAAGACATGCGTCTGACGAAGTGGGTATTCACCCACAAAAGCTTATGCTCCAATACGTCTGTTAGTCTGTAAGGTGCCACAGGACTCTTTGTCGCTTTTTACAACTCTTAGGGCAGGTCTACATTTAAAATGCTGCACAGCTGCACTGGAGCAACTGCGTCGCTGTAGCGCTTCAGTGAAGACACTACTGTGCCAATGGGAGAGCTTCTTCTGTCAGTGTAGTTAATCCGCCTCGATGAGAGGCGATAGCTTTGTCAATGAGAAAAGCTCTCCCATCGACAAAGCGCTGCCTATGCTCGGGGTTAGGTTGGTATAACTGTGTCAATCAGGGATGTGGATTTTTCACACCCTGGAGTGATTTAGTTATACCCATTTAAATTTATAGCGTTGACCTGGCCTTAGTTATGGTAATCTTTTATTACCATGTGCCTTCCTTGGGATACTTTTTTTTCTTCAATCTCATTCAGAATTTTGGCTCTTTGTTAAATGGCAATTTTCTCTAGCCATTGATTTAATAACACCTGCGTAAAGTGATTGAAATTGATCCAAATAAAGGTTGGAGAGATGTGTTATTCTTTTAATATAAATGATTCGGTTCCTGAGGTTATGATCCAACTGAATGGGGGATCAAATTAACCAGTGATTGAATTAAGGAAATGGCATCCTATATAATTAAAAATAACACCATGAAATTGACCATTATAAATGACCATGCTGAACATTGTTAAAGTTTAACATTGGTTTCTAGGGGAAAATAAACCCTTTGCATACTTCAGTTTTGAAAATTGCCTGACAGTATATGCTTTATAGTAGTCCTTGCATTCAAGTGGATAGGACATTGGCCACTGAGCATTTATCAAACTCCATAATGGAGACTAGATCTGGGCCCAAGTCCCAGCAAAGCTTGGATCCTTACCAGAGGTGAAAGTAAGCCGGTACACCCCGGTATGGCATACTGGCAAGAGCTGGTGCGCCGTACTGGGGTGGCCCGGCTTCCCCAGGCAGCAAATTAAAGGGCCTGGGGCTCCCAGCAGTGGCTGGAGCCCCAGGACCTCTAAATTGCCGCCAGAGCCCCGCTGCTGGAGCCCTGGGGTAGTGGCAGCGGGGCTCCGGCGGCTATTTAAAGGGCCGGGGCCGTAGAGGCAGCGGGAGCCCCGGGCCCTTTAAATAGCCCCCGGAGCCCCGCCGCTACTCCAGGGCTCTGGGGGTATTTAAAGGGCCGGGGCTCCCACTGCCTCTACTGCCCTGGGCCCTTTAAATAGCCACCGGAGCTCCGCCGCCGCTACCCCAGGGCTCCGGGGGCTATTTAAAGGGCCCGGCGTGGTAGAGGCAGGAGAGCCCCGAGCCCTTTAAATAGCCCCAGAGCCCTGCTGCCGGAGCCCTGGGGTAGCAGAGGCAGCCGGGGGCTCCGGCAGCGGTTTAAAGGGCCCGGGGTGGTAGTGGCGGCTGAGCCCTGGGCCATTTAAACTGCTGCTGGAGTCCCCAGCTGCCGCTGCTACCCTGGTGGGGGAGGGGGATGGCACTTACCCGTACAGGGTGGGCCGGGGCTGGCTCTGACCCCCCATCCCCGCCCCTTCCGCCCGAGGCCCCGCCCCTTCTGGGGGCCAGAGCCGGCCCCAACCCAGCCCCATAACGGTAAGTCCCTATTTCTACTTTCACCCCGATCCTTACCCAAAAGCTCTTACAGCTCTGGGATGTCTGGATGTGGGATTTTTGTTTAAGCCTATACCTGCTGGAATCTTTATACATTAGTCAGACTGGAGCTGCAAAGGTAGTATAAAAATACCCAGTGTAACCAAAATCAATTTTTTTTGTGAGGGAAATAGCTTGCAAAGAGGCTTCTGTGGTTAAAGCACTGGACTGGGACACAGGAGTTTTAAGTTCAGTTCCTGGCTCTGGGACAAGTCATTAATCTCTCTGGCTGCCAATTTCCCATCTGTATAATAATACTTCCCCTGGCTGTCTTGCCTATGTAGATTGTAAGCTCTTCAGGGCAGGGATGGTCTCTTGCTATATATAGGTGCAGCGCCTAGCACAATGAGTCCTGATCTTGGCTGAGTCTCTAAGTGCTACTAGTACAAATAATAATGATGGCTGTCATTTGGCAGTGTGCTGTCACTGGGTGGGGCTTTGAGATTTCCTGTTCCTTTGGTTAAACTGTGTATAGAAGCTGGGAGTGAATTATATAACATGAATAGTATAGTGCCAATCCTAGGCTGTGCTATTTGGCTGCTGTGAGTAATAGCTGCTGCTGACCTCTCCTGGAAAGCATAGATAAACATTTTCTTTAGAAATATTTCTGTTTGTTTGAGTTCCTCTGTTGCTGCTGCTGGTTCCCCACCAAAAGTGCTCAGCCTCAGCCTTTGTTTGTAACATTGCCCCAGCAACTAGCTGTCAAACAGAGACTTCTAATGGGGAAAGAAATAAGCAGCAAGGGAGTTTCCAAGCTTCAGGACGAATGCTCGTGATGGAAACCAAGTAAGGGTTTCCTCTCTCTCCCCAGTGAGGAGATCTCCCTGCCTCCTCCCATGGCTGATCCTCCCCCTCTCTGTACCAGGACTCCTGACATCCTTATGCTGCTGGCTTGCCTCCTCTCTAGGCCACCTGCCCAACTTCCTGCCTGGAGCAACTCTGGGCTCCATGCTGTTTCCTTTCTAACCTGTGGTCCTGCCCCTTGGTGCACTGCCTGCCTCACAGGATCATGGCCTTGGGAGGCTGCAGCCGGGAGAGAGGGCACATTGAGTGGGCAGGCTTGAGGAGGAGAGGAATTTTCTGGCAAGGGAGATAAAGGATCAGTTGGGATAGGACTCACTGCAAGCTACAGTCCCACCCTCCCAGTAGCCAGAAGTCTTCCCAGCAGAGCACCCCCTAGCAGTTCCCCAAAACTAGGAACTGACCCTTTAATTATTCATCTGTTTGGCAGGTACATATAGGGTCAGATTGGAACTGGTGCTGTGTAGGTGTATTAGGAAGAGAGGTTACAGAACCTTCCCCGATCCTTGCACGTAGGCCATGTGGTCAGCCACACTATCAGTTATCCTTATGCTCCCTGACCACAAAAACTGGGAGAGTCCAGCACCACTACCATTTCCAAAGGGACAGGGAGGAGCAATCGCATTCCACACCAGCTGATGGAAGAGTGCACCCTGTACCCTGGCTCCCATTCCAGCCTGCACTCCCTTGCAGCCTCCTAACACTGTGGTAGGGGATTCCCACCATTTCACAGCTGCTCCACACGCTCTATGGCAAGCAGTGGCTTAAAAGCCACTACATAGCATAATAATACAGTGAGGGAGTGATAGTGTTTTCAAAGGCCACGTGTGTTTCATGTATGGAGATGATAGTAACTTACATTTTTATATGCTATATATATGTGTGGATAATAAAATGAAAGTGGCCCCTTTCATATATGTCCGATAAGCTCTGTATATAACATATGTGCTCTGCATATGTGGCATTTATAAATATTTCGCTGTAGGGTACAAAGGGGTGTTCAGCACCAAGTAACTTTCTCCCCCAAATTACAAAGTTTGTAGTCTACAGCAGTGTGTTTATCAACCTTTGTGTGCAGGTGACCCCCTTTAGGCTTAAAAAAAATTGTGACCCCCCTCTCCCCCTTGAAAAAATTGCAACCCTCTAACTTAAGCTTGGGTTTGGACTTCAGCCCTGCCATCCAGGGCTGAAGCCCAAGTCCCAGCCCTGCCACCCAACTAAAGCATGTAACTTAGCTTGGAGGGGCCCCCTGTGGCACGGGGCTCCGGGTGATTGCCCTGCTTGCCACCCTCTAATGCCAGCCCTGCACTTGCAACCCCTAAATCCATCCTGTGACCCCCGGGGGTCGCAACCCTCAGGTTGAGAAACACTGATCTAGAGAAACAAGAAATGGGAGAGGCCAAATCTTAATAATCGTCTCACTTAATGCCAATTTAGGGATGTGACTAGGGTTGCCAGGTGTCTGGTTTTTGACTGGAAAGTCCAGTTTTAAGGGGACCTGTAGTCTCAGGTCAGAAATATTGACCGAACACCAAAAATCCGGTTACTGCAATTTTCCAGGGTCATAACTAGGGCAGGGCAAAAGGGGCAATTGCCCCAAGTGCAGAGCTGGCAAGGGGGCGCAAAAATGGGTGGCACAGGATTGGGCCCAGCGGCCTCAGCCAGAGCCCAGGGCAGAGCAGCTGGGCAGGAGTGGGGAGCATGGGAAGGGGGTGGCAGCCCTGGCCAGAGGCACTTTTGGTTCAGCTTTGCCCCGGTCCCCCGAGCGGGGCTGGCTTGGCTGCTGCCGTGGACCTGGAGGAGCCACCACTGGGGTAAGAGAGCGGGGCCTGGCCCCTTGCTGTCCACTGGGCAGGGGAGGATCCCTGGGTGGAGCTGAGTGGCCCAGGCAATTTTGACCATAGCTGTAGTGCAGGGGTGCCAGAACAGGGTGGGCCAGGGGGCCGTGGCCCCATCACTTTTTACCTGCCTTAAGGGCGAGCAGGGAGGGTGGGGGGTGGGAGGCACTGAGTCATCAACCCTCGCCAGCACCTGCTCAGCTGGGGCCACCTACCTGCATCTCATAGGCAGGCAGGCTCTGCATCAGGCTGCAGCTCCCAGCCCTGGCTCTGTGGGCAGCAGGCGAGTATTCCAGGCAAAGGAAGCACAGCTTGAGGGAGGAGGAGGAGACGGATGTGGGAGAGGGGAGTATAAAGGGAAGAGACGGAGCAGGGATGGAACCTCGGGGGAACAGGCAGAGCGGGGGCGGGGCCTCAGGAAGAGGCAGAGCAGGGGGTTGCGGGCGGTTCCAGTGCCCCTGATGTAGTGTCTGGTTTTGAGAAATTGGAAAGCTGGCAAACCTAGATGTGACTTCCATTATAAAGCAGACTGAGGGGGAACCTGAAAACAGTCTGCAATTATGTTAAGGGCTGTTATAAAGAGGACATTGATCAATAGTTCTCCATGTCCACTGAAGTTAGGACAAGAAATCGTACAATCATAGGACTGGAAGGGACCTCGAGAGGTCATCTAGTCCAGTCCCCTGCCTCATGGTACGACTAAGTATTATCTAGACCATTCCTGACAGGTGTTTGTCTAATCTACTCTTAAAAATCTTCAATGATGGAGATTCCACAACCTCCCTAGGCAATTTATTTCAGTGATTAACCACCCTGACAGTTAGGAAGTTTTTCCTAATGTCCAACCTAAACCTCCCTTGCTGCAATTTAAGCCCATTGCTTCTTGTCCTATCCTCAGAGGTTAAGAAAAACAATTGTTCTCCCTCCTCCTTGTAACAACCTTTTATGTACTTGAAAACTGTTATCATGTCCCCTCTCAGTCTTCTCCTTTTCAGACTAAACAAACGTAATTTTTTCTATCTTCCCTCATAGGTCATGTTTTCTAGACCTTTAATCATTTTTGCCGCACTTCGCTGGACTCTCTCCAATTTGTTCACATCCTTCCTAAAATGTGGTGCCCAGAACTGGACACAATACTCCAGTTGAGGCCTAATCAGCGCAGAGTAGAGGGGAACAATTACTTCTCAGGTCTTGCTTACAACACTCCTGCTACTATATCCCAGAATGATGTTCGCTTTTTTTGCAACAGTGTTACACTGCTCATTCATATTTAGCTTGTGATCCACTATGAATCCCAGATCCCTTTACGCAGTACTCCTTCCTAGGCAGTCATTTCCCATTTTGTATGTGTGCAACTGGTTGTACCTTCCTAAGTGGAGTACTTTTCATTTGTCCTTATTGAATTTCATCCTATTTACTTCAGACCATTTCTCCAGTTTGTCCAGATCATTTCGAATTGTAATCCTATCCTCCAAAGCACTTGCAACCCCTCCCAGCTTGGTATCATCCGCAAACTTTATTAGTGTAGTCTCTATGCCATTATCTAAATCACTGATGAAGATATTGAACAGAACCGGACCCAGAACTGATCCCTGTGGGACCCCACTCGTTATGTTCTGCCAGCTTGACTGTGAACCACAGATAACTAATCTCTGGGAACAGTCTTACAACCAGGGTGCCAGTTTTGCACCCACCTTATAGTAGCTCCATCTAGATTGCATTTCCCTAGTTTGTTTATGAGAAGGTCATGTGAGACAGTATCAAAAGCTTTACTAAAGTCAAGATATACCATCTACCACTTCCCCCCATCCCCAAGGCTTGTTACTCTGTCAAAGAAAGCTATCAGGTTGGTTTTACACGATTTCTTCTTGACTTAATCCATGCTGACTGTTACTTATCACCTTATTATCTTCTAAATGTATGTAAATTGATTGCTTAATTATTTGCTCCATTATCTTTCTGGGTACAGAAGTTAAGATGACTGGTCTGTAATTCCCCGGGTTGTCCTTATTTCCCTTTTTATAGATTGGCACTATATTTGCCCTTTTCCAGTCTTCTGGAATCTTTCCCGTCTTCCATGACTTTTCGAAGATAATCGCTAATAGCTCAGATATCTCCTCAGTCAGCTCCTTGAATATTCTAGGATGCATTCCATCAGGCCCTGCCGACTTGAAGACATTTAACTGGTCTAAGTAGTTTTTAACTTGTTCTTTCCCTATTTTAGCCTCTTCTGATCCTACCTCATTTTCACTGACATTCACTATGTTAGACATCCAGTCACCACCAACCTTCTTGGTGAAAACCGAAACAAAGAAGTCATTAAGTACCTCTGCCATTTCCACATTTTCTGTTATTATTTCCCCCCCCCCCCCATTGAGTAATGGGCCTACCCTATCCTTGGTCTTCCTCTTGCTGCTAATGTATTTGTAGAATGTTTTCTTGTTACCCTTTATGTCTCTAGCTAGTTTGATCTCGTTTTGTGCCTTGGCCTTTCTAATTTTGTCCCTACATACTTGTGTTATTTGTTTATATTGATCCTTTGTAATTTGACCTAGTTTCCACTTTTTGTAGGACTCTTTTTTATTTTTAGATCATTGAAGATCTCCTGGTTAAGCCAGGGTGGTCTCTTGCCATACTTCCTATCTTTCCTACGCAGTGGGATAGTTTGCTCTTGTGCCCTTAATAATGTCTCTTTGAAAAACTGCCAACTGTCTTCAGTTGTTCTTCCCCTTAGACTTGCTTCCCATGGGATCTTACCTACCAACTCCCTGAGTTTGCTAAAGTCTGCCTTCTTGAAATCCATTGTCTTTATTTTGCTGTTCTCCCTCCTACTATTCCTTAGAATCATGAACTCTATCATTTCATGATCACTTTCACCCAAGCTGCCTTCCACTTTCAAATTCTCAACCAGTTCCTCCCTATTTGTCAAAATCAAATCTAGAACATCCTCTCCCCTAGTAGCTTTCTCCACCTTCTGAAATAAAAAATTGTCTCCAATACATTCCAAGAACTTATGGGATAATGTGTGCCCTGCTGTGTTATTTTCCCAACAGATGTCTGAGTAATCAAAGTCCCCCATGTCCTGTGCTTTGGATGATTTTGTTAGTTGTTTAAAAAAAGCCTCATCCACCTCTTCTTCCTGGTTAGGTGGTCTGTAATAGATCTTACCATGACCTCACCCTTGTTTTTTACCCCTTTTATCTTTACCCAGAGACTGTCAACATGTCTGCTTCCCACTTGTATCTCGACCTCAATGCAAGCATATACATCTTTGCTATACAAGGCAATAACTCCTCCTTTTTTCTCCTGCCTGAGCAAGCTGTACCTTTTTATACCAATATTCCAGTCGTGCGTATTATCCCACCAGGTTTCTGTGATGCCAACTATGTCATAGTTGTGTTTATTTACTAGTATTTCATCAGTTTAATCTACAGCAAGGGAGAGTTAGGTTAGATATTAGGGAAAACTTTCTAACTATAAGGAGAGTTAAGCACTGGAATAGGTAACCATAGAAGGTTGTGGAATCCCCTTCTGTGAAGGTTTTTAAGAACAGGTTAGATAAATACCTGTCAGGGATGTTTTAGGTTTACTTGGTCCCAGAGGTGACATGTGGTGGGGGCATGCAGGGTCACATGCCCAGCAGATTTGCTGGTTGGCTTGTACTGAACATGCTCACATGGACTAAGCATGTGCAGTAACGGGTGCTGGAACCATTTTTATGGTGGGGGTGCTGAGAGCCATTGAATCAAACTAAACCCTGTACATAATGGAAACCACTTTAGTCCGGGGGGTGCTGCAGCACCCCCAGCACCCCTAGTTCCAGCACCTATGCGCAGTAACATCTGCTGAAGCCACTGCTCTCACTCTGCCCCCGCACTATCAGCAGTTATGGGTTGTCTCTGTTTGGTCCTGGGGGGGGCTGAACTAGATGACCTTTTGTGGTGCCTTCCAGCCGGACACTATGATTCTATTTTAGTAACATGGTGTTGTTCTTTTCCATGCCTTGGGAGATACCATGATTAAAAACAAGCAAAATAAACACAGTTAACGATGACTGTTTTATTGTTAAACAAACAAAAATAAAGCAAAGCAAAACAAACACAAATAAATAAACAACGGTCACCTCAGTTACAATCTCTTTTCTATGTCTGTACGTGGAGAGCTTTTAACAGAGATGACCCCCTTGAGAGAAGGTGTATCTCGTGGGGGTGCTCTTCTCTAGATAAGTCAAGACCAAAGTATATTATTTCCCAAATCAGTAGTGAGTCTTGTCGCAGTGTATCATAGATAACTAAAACAGTTTGTAGATGGGCAAAGGCATCTTGTTTAAGGGTAGGTGAGTCCTATTTGGTTTATCATGGGTAACCTCACCGTTTATAAATGGGAAAAGCTGAGCAACCTTAACTAAGTCTTACGAAACCAAAGAAAGTATTAAAATTACATTACTTAAAACAAGCTATTCAAGGAGCTGTCTTGAGACGGGCAAATTAATGAATATTAATATTCAAATTAAATCTGCTATTTCTCTGTTTACCAAGGTTAGTGTACGTCTTCTCTCCAGGAATACGTAGTCTGAACCATTGTGGTGTTTCGGAGAAGTGGTTATTGTCTTAAATTACAATAGCACTTCAAGGTCCCATTAAGTTTTTGACAAGAACATTTGAAATTAGCTCTTTGACTGTGCTTTGGCAAACTTCCTCTCACCCAGAATGGTGACGTCTTGGTGATAGCAGTATGTGGCAGAAGCAGTGCTGTACTGGAAGGTTGCTTCTTCTTGATGGTGTAGGGTGGCTCCTCTGTTTTCTTTATGCAATTTGCTTTGAAAGAGATGAGATGTACAGGCCCAGGCAAGATCAGACTGTTGAGACAGGACTGCCTTTGAAGTTGGGAAATAGGAGCAAAGTGTGCTGCTTGCTTAATTCGGAGATATTTATACTCTTCTTTCTTGGTTTCACTGGTGATGCAAGACACACCTCTGTTAGGCCTTGTCTAGGTTTAACTGTTAGCCGCTTACCCTTTCAGGGTATGTCTACCCAGACGGTGGGAATGAGCCTCCCAGCCAGGGGTGACAGAGTTGGGCTAGCGGGGATCACGCTAGTGCTCTAAAAATAGCTGTACAGACAGCACTTTGAAGCCCAACACCCTCCCAGCCTTCAGTGCCCGAGCTCCAGCCTGAGCCACAACTTCAAATCACTGTCCACACAGCTACTTTTAGAGTGCTTGCCCTGCTAGCCTGAATCTATTGACCTGGGCTGTGTAGACATACTCCCCTTGGCTTAAGACCTTCATGGGATGGTGGTACCTTCAGCTCATGAATGAGCAATCTATTTGCATATTCCACAGGGTGGTAACTGTCTTTATTCTTGTGGAGGAAACTAACTCTCAGAACATCTTTAAAGTTTAGTGTTTTAACTCTTTCTTGTATTTAGTCCATTTTCAGAGAACTTCTTTTAGTTTTATTAGCATTTAATAGGAGTTGAAATTTGGTTTCAGGTAAGTCCAGTCCAAACAGCCTTATTTTTTATATGAAACCCTTTTAGCTTTAAAATTGTTTTTTTTTTAAATGTACATGATTCTTAAAGAAGGTCTTTATCTTAAATAGTCCTCTAAGAAGGCATTGATTTTTTACAGTTCTTGGAGAGGTGGCTCTTTTTAGCCAGAAAGTTGCTCAAGCATTGCCAGATAACTAATTAATGCCCATAAGCATTCTATTCTTAAAGGCTTCTTATGTAAGTAACCAGGATATTAAATGACATTACTATATTTGTGCACAAAACATCTTACTATTTATATAGCAGTGGTATCAGGCAGTTATCAGGAGGCTTGCATATAAATACAAAAACATTTGCAAATAAACGCTTCCTAAGTACATGTGTTTTCCTTAAAGTTACACATTGACCTTAGAGGGCTTATACAAGGAATCGGTTTCTAGTAAGCATATCCTAGAATTCTTTGTGTGTGTTTGAAACAGACTTTTTTCTTTATGAAGAGAGAAAGGGGTGGAAAGGGAGAGCAAGGAGACTTTTCTTTCTGCTTTTTGTGGCCCTAACAAACCACAAGCTTATATACCACCTCTCTTCAAGATGGGAGAAGAATATCTTCACAGTCCTTAACAAGGGGCAAGTGTCTGGCTCTTTGAGAAGGCACTCCTGTTGGGTGTCTGCCTTTTAACCAAACAGTACTCAAGATTACAATCTACAGTAGCCTCATCTACAATTCATAATTAAAAACACCCACTAAACACTCTGTACAAAACCCAAATCACAATAACTAATGTTCAAAACTCTCTAACATTACAAAAAGTAAATAATGTAAATTAATATAACAAAAAAGTTATGAAACTGCATTCCAGACTCTGCAATTGGACCTGGAGGTGAGAGATACAGATTTATGGGCAAGGACGAGGTATTCTCCTTGAAGCTTCTTGTGCCTGTCACTTATTAGGAAAAAGCAGACATTTCCTGTTTCTGTAACTAGCCTGAATACTTCATTTAATAAAACAAGCAACTAAAATCAAATATATAAGATGTCATTTTCCATGCACCACATTTATACAAGTATTCAAATTTAATAAAAGCGCAGGCAAGTTTAGAACAACTTAACATTATAGAATAAATTAAAATAATTTTATTAACCATTGTTGCATCACTATTGAGGATTATCATCTACATGCTGTATATTTTTATTCCAGGTGGCTTACTGGTAATAATTATTAAATAGTACAACTCTATATCACCTTCCATTCAAGGATCTCATGTCGCTTTTTAAAAAACTAAAAAAATATTCCTGAGAGGTGAGGACCTATTATTCCCAAAGCAGTGAGGTTGCTGAACCACTCCTTTAACAAAGAACAGGATTGCCACATCTAAAAGCCTGAGAGAAACCTAAATAAGCCCATAAGATGTAGCTCCTCTCTGAAGTGCCTCCAAGCCCCATTTTTGGTGCACGTACCCAGGACTGGATTTAGGGCAGACGACCCAGGTGCTGGGCTTGGGGGTCACTGTGCTCGGGGTGCTGTTTTTGTTGTTAGTGACAAAAGGGAAATTAAAATGTTTGAAGTAAAATGTTTCAGGTATTCTGTATGTGGATTCATTTTTCACTAATCTCCTAGAATGTTCTGGACCTTTGTAGAATCTCGTGGAACCTTCCAGACTTTCTGAGAACTACATTTTCCTCGAACCTCTTAGAATGTTGTTAGCCATGCCCTCGCAAGTATATAAGGGGCAGAGTGTCTTCAGTCAGGCAGTGAAATATAAGAATGAAGTGAGAGCCCAGCTGTGATATTGTGAACCTTGTTTCATTGTGTAATTATGAAAGTGTACTTGTGTTTTAAGACTTGAAGAGTGTAAGTAGTGACTAACAAAGGACATATTTAATGAGACGCCAGAGATATCTATCAAACCCCTATCTATTCAACAATATAAAATAAATACTGTTACTTCTTTTGCCATGCTTAACATGTATGTGTGAGGACAGTTTAATTTCTTGATGTTAGTACATTTCAGTTACTCTTAAAATTAAAAAATTTCTATAAGCTTAGAGGAAATACATTTTTTGTGCTTATATATGGCATGAATAAATAGAGATTTACAGATCCTAGTGTGCTAATTTATTGTCTTATATGACAGGGATAAATCATGCATGCAAATCATGCATCAAAGTTGTGAAATGGGCGACAAATGCAATAAAAAATAAGGTATTCAAAAGTTTAACAAATGTGGGGGGCACCGAAGACACTCCTCGTCTGGGGCACCATTTGGTCTAGGGCCAGTCCTGCATGTACCCATCAGAAAAAGGTACAGGAAAATATCACATGCGGTGGGGATTGTCAATACTGTGCTTCCTGCTTGCCAGCTTGGGGGGGCAATTTTTCAGATTTAGCCATAACACTGCCTCTCAGCAGTGGTCTCAAGCCCACCTCACAGCCTCTTCTTTATTTTGGCCAGGTCTGCAGTCCAGTCCATGTTAAGTCTTGAGTTCTGATACTTGTAATGAATGAGCCATATTCATCCTTTGGGAAATACCATTGAATTCCTTGAAGTTACACCAGGGATTAATTGGGCCCAGTATGTCAAAGGGGACACAAGAGTGTATTTGTCTCTTTAAAACAGAGAAGGGGGGGGGGTTGTTTTCCCTTTGAGTCTGTCTAGAAGTCAGCAGACAGGAGAGGGAGGGACTGGGGTGCTCCTGGGTTCTGTGCGCAAAGGTAGCCCTCAGTTTAAATACGTTTGTTATAAATATTATACTGGACATATTAGGGAGACCAGACAGGATTGCATCTGTTTTGAACACTCTAAGCCTAAGGCATGGCATAAAGATAGAAACGAAACGGTCTGACGTAAGAATCATCTGTACTCTCTAACTCAAGAAGTGAAGGGAGAGGTGAGCTTACTTCACTGCAATTTGCCACACACTGCTATATGTTAGCTTTAAACCGGACAAAAACCATGCTTGGCCCTGCTGTGCAAAAGACCCCAATAAACCCCTCATTGTGCCTATAGAATTCCCTATTGCAGTATTGCACATTCAGCCATTTTTTAACCTGCAATTAAGTTTGCCCAGATGTGGTCTGCAACCATGGGTAATTGTTTGCTTCATCTGTTTGCTTAACAGGGTTAAACAAGTGTTAAAGTTTATCATAATGGTACAGCAACCTGGCCTTGATGTAGGTAAAACATGGGACAGAGGGGTCAAGTTCTACCCCTCTCATCCCTAAACACATTTTCGAGCTACTTTGATTAGCTGATATTCAACGCTTCCTTTTGGGAAAGAGAAATTGACCCTTGTAACAAAGGGTCCACTGATAACACTGTTGGTGTCTTTTTCACCCTCCCCCACATGCGGTTAATAAATATCAGCAATATGAAAAGGTTAGAAAATGATGCAATGTTTTATAGTTTGGGAATAGGATGGTTCCCTAGTTGAAAATTGGTTTGAACATAGATCTAAGGAAGTTCAATGAGGACTCTTTGGTCCCTGAAGAATACAGGTATTGTTAATAAATGACTATGGATTAATGAATAAGGACAAACCAGGGAATTACAGACCAGTCATCTTAAATTCAGTACCCGGAAATGTAATGGCACAAATAATCAAACAGTCAATTTGTAAGCACCTAGAATAGTGGTGGGCAACCTGCAGGCCGCACGCGGCTCGTCAGGGTAATCCGCTGGCAGGCCACAAGGATGTGCTGGCTGCCGCTTCCCGCAGCTCCCATTGGCCACGAACGGCGAACCGTGGCCACTGGGAGCTGCGGGCAGCCATGCCAATGTAAACAAACTGTCTGGCAGCCTGCCAGCGGATTACCCTTACGGGCCACAGATTGCCCACCACTGACCTAGAAGATAGCAAGGTGATAAATAACAGTCATCATGGATTTGTCAAGAACAAATCATGTCAAAGCAACCTAATATCCTTCTTTGACAGGTTAACAAGCCTTGTGGATATGGGGAAAAGCAGTAGATGTGATATCTCAACTGCAGTAAGGCTTTTGATAACATCTCACATGACCTTCTCATAAGCAAACTAGGGAAATATAGATGAAACTACTATAAGGTGGGTGCCCAATTAGTTGGAAAAGAGTACTCAGAGAGTAGTTATCAATGGTTCACAATCAAGCTGGAAGGGTGGGGCCCTGCAGGGATTTCTCCTGCGTCTGGTTCTATTCAATATCTTCATAAATTATTTGGATAATGGCATGGAGAGTTCACTTATACATTTTGTGGATGATACCAAGCTGGGAGGAGTTGCAAGGATTTGATAGCTGCTTTCAACTACCTGAAAGGGGGTTCCAAAGAGGATGGATCTAGACTGTTCTCAGGGGTACCAGATGACAGAACAAGGAGTAATGGTCTCAAGTTGTAGTGGGGGAGGTTTAGGTTGGATATTAGGAAAATATTTTTCACTAGGAGGGTGGTGAAGCACTGGAATGGGTTACCTAGGGAGGTGGTGGAATCTCCTTCCTTAGAGGTTTTTAAGGTCATGCTTGACAAAGCCCTGGCTGGGATGATTTAGTTGGGGACTGGTCCTGCTTTGAGCAGGGGGTTGGACTAGATGACCTCCTGAGGTCCCTTCCAACCCTGATATTCTATGATTCTATGACTTTGAATGACAGGATTAGAATTCAAAATGATCTTGATAAACTGGAGAAAGGGTCTGAAATAAATAGGATGAATTCAGTAAGGACAAATGTGAAGTACTACATTTAGGAAGATATCAATTGCACAAATAGAAAATGGGAAATGACTGCCTAGGAAGGTGCACTGAAGAAAAGGATTAAACTAAATATGAGTCAGCAATGGAATACTGTTGCAAAAAAAAAAAAGCAAACATAATTCTGGGATGTCTTAGCAGGCATATTGTAAGCAAGATACAGGAAGTAACTCTTCCACTCTACTCAGCACTGGTAAGGCCTCAACTGGAGCATTGTGTCCGGTTTAGGGACCCACACTTTGGGAAAGATGTAGACAAATTGGAGAAAGTCCAGAGGAGGGCAACAAAAATGATTAAAGGTCTAGAAAACCTGACCTATGAGGACAGATAGAAAAAACTGGGTTTGTTTAGTCAGGAGAGGAGACGATTTGGGGGAGGGGGAATGATGACAGTCTTCAAGTATGTAAAAGGTTGCTATAAAGAGGAGGGTGAAAATTTTTTCTCCTTATCCACTAAAGGGACAGGACAAGATGTAATTATGGGACCTAGGTCTTGAACCCAGGCCTGGGAGTCCCTGACAGCTGCTGCATCCTGGCCTCCATGAAAAGGCCATTGAAACTTGGTGGGCTCAGAAGCTAGTCGGACTATAGCTTCAGTCATGGCACCACCCACAGGAACCCTGATTGGAGGATTGCCTGGCTCCACTTGACTGGTCCAACCTGCTATTTAAGGCAGAAAGAGGTACAGAAAGTTTGTTTGAGCAACAAGGTGATTCCCTGTTGTGCCTGCTTCCTGCACCTACCCCTGTTCCTGATTCCTGCTCCTGCCTGCCTTCACTCCTGTTCCCACTGTGCTCCTGCTCCGTGCTTGATCCTTGCATCTCTGCTGGTTCCTGCCCTTTCATCTCGTCTCCAATTATCAGTTATCAGACCTGACTCTGGCTTGACCCTTGGCTCTCATATTTGGTATCTGACCTTCAGCTTTGATTTCTGGTTCTGGTAATTGGTAGTTGACTCTGGTGCTGACCCTTGGCTTCATTCTCCAACCTGGATGCCTGCTCCACCCACTGGACATGACATCTGCTCTGACTGCTAAGCAAGACTGCCTACATCCCAGTCCATAACAGTAATGGGCCTAAATTGCAGCAAGGGAGATTTAGGTTAGATATTAGGAAATATCATCTTAAGTGCCAGGGTAGTTAAGCACTGGAACAAGTTACCTAGGGAGGCTGTGGAATCTCTGTCATTGGAGGTTTTTAAGAACATGTTAGACAAACACCTGTCAGGGATGGTTTAGCTCTAGATAATACTTAGACCAGCCTCAATGCAGGGGACTGAACTTGATGACAAATTGTGGTCCCTTCCAGTTCTGCATTTCTGTGCTTCTGTGTTTTACTAGATTATATTTGTATCCGTTCACAATGAGTACTCCTAAACAGTCATAAAACCAGCACCCAGACCTGACAGTGGAAAGACTCCCATTGACTTGGGTGGGCGTTGGATCAGGTTCATGGTGAAAAAGGAGCTCACATTCAGTATCCATCAGTACATTCAAATGGAGTCAAATAGTCTTTTAACTCTTTGCTTTCTGTCCTTTCTTATGAGAAAAGCAAGGTCTGGCATTGTTTTGTGTGATCAGTGCAGCTGAACTGTCTCCCATGCTATTTACTGCTGAGGGCTGACCTCTTCCCTTGCATCAGACCCATCTTAGCACAAGCTGCTGACACTGTAAGTAATGTGAGACTGACCTCACTAGTCATCCAGATCCACACCCTATTCAGGGAAATAGCAGCGAGTACTTGATGTCTGCGAATTCCAAAACAAGCAGGATCCCTATATCCCTATTTATAATGTGCTATAATTGTCTTGAATGAGAGCTGTGATTATCAGTAAGGGCGATACCATCATATTAGTCTTACCCAACACTGCTTATGCAGCATCACTCTAATGTAGAGACATAGTTGGGTGCATACATTACTGTATGAAACAACTGGGCACATAAGTGAATCATATGAACTGTATGAGAGGACAGAGGTTTCCTATTCCCTGGGCAGTTTGTATTTGGCAAGGGTGTATATACACTGATCAACTAGAATAGGAATGAGCAAGTGGAGCCGGTTTAGGCAAAAGCAAGAGGAAATGTTCTTTCAGCAGCAAGATTACTATAGTGTTGCTAGTCAAGTTGCTATAGTGTAGGGCAGGGGTAGTCGATTATTTTTTGTCAAGGTCCAAATTTCTTAGTCAAGGTATAGTTAAGGTCCAGACTACAGAGAAAATAATAATAAAGATTTCAGGGTCTGTTCAAAAGGGTCTGGCGGTCCAGATTTGGCCTGTGGTCTGCCTATTGACTACTCCTTGTGTAGGGTCTGTGAGCATTTCCATTATAATCCCATCTTTCCAAAGGCATGTATAACCAGGATGTAAATAGGGCTATAGTAGGTAAAGATGATGGCCTATTTGATCATTGAGTCCAAATGGTCAGTTAATCAAAGTTTTCTTTTAATTACCTTATACTTTTTATTGGTGAGGAGGGGAAGGCATGGTGTGAAACCTGAAAAAGGTTTCACTTTTCAAACTGAATTTGTAGGCAATTTTTTTTTACATGGGGCATGATCATTTTACATACACCTTTTTGAAAAGAAATGTGATCAAGCAACTTTCATTTTAAAATGGTTATGTACATCATACTGCTTCCCAGAGAGTGCATTCTGCATATGATTTGATCTGTCTGGCTGGATAATCTCCCTCCCTAACATAGCTGTAAAACAGATATGTCAGGAAACAGAAAGTTTACAAAATGACTAAGTGCTCTGCATACATTTGAAGATGTTCTCTATTTTTGTTCGTATTACTTTTTCATTTTTTCTGATGCTGGCTGCCAGTGGATCTGTTGAAATAACAAACAGGAGTGGGAAAAAGAGGGCTACTCTAGCATGAACCTCTGCTTTAATGTAAAGGGGTTGAGTAACAGTCATTGAACTTCACTTGAGCTTCAAGATTTCAATCCATGATATATATTCCACCGAGAAACCCCTTTTTCCCTAAAACTGCAAATAAGAGATCCATTTACCCCATCAGAAACATTTCATCGTCAAGTGATGATGAAATATTTTTTCCTTTTTTGTGTAATAATATTAATAAGTTTTCCAACACTGAACCTATTCTATTTACAATGAAACCCATCAACCCATAACATTTCAAGTCAAGCTGTAATAAAGGGGGATCAGATTGTGGAAGGCTCAGTTTGTTTTGGCTTTGCCTTCTCTGGGGATTACTGAATTGATAGCTATCCTGTCTGTCTAGGGTAGCATATTTTCCATAATATCTGTAACTGCTTCTAAAATCAAGATGGCTAAATCTCTTAATTTTTATATGTAGAATTCTCCATTAAAATGGTTTTATAGAATACTATACTTTAGCATAGTGCTTTGCCAGTTAACTGATTGTAGAGTAGATTTTCTGGGATTTCTATGGGAGGTATAGTCTTTTCTATCTGAGAATCATTTAGCTTTGAATTGATTATCGGGTTCTTAAGCATAATAACATTTAAAAATTTCTCATCTGGGTCTTCTTGTGTTGCCTCATGGAAGTTTTGGTAAAGTACAGGAAAGGCGTCAACTGTTTTATTGAATGTTTTCCTGTGTTTAAAATGTTTTGGGGGCATTTTCTATTTGTCTGCCACACCAGACAGAAAAAAATGAAGGGCATGGAAACAAAAAGACCTGGAAAAAAGTAGAAAACTGAATTAGACACACAGCACAAATGAACAGGAGATCAAAGACTATGCCAATCGAAAAACATACAGTCTAGTTGTTCCCCAAACTGACCAATAAAAGCGAGCAACAACTCAGACATGATATTTGAATGTGGCAACAAATCAGCAGACTCCTGGCCTACCAGTGAAGGGCCTGATGTGAAGCTTATCAGTCAGTGGAAAGGCTTTAAATCAGGCCACCAAGGCCTCCATCCTGCAATCTGATCTGTGTGGATGGACCCCTGTGGCTTGAGGAGCTCTGCTGATTTCCACAGGAATCTATATGGATGTAAACGTCTGTCCATGTATATTAGATGGCAGGATCCTGGCCTAAGAAAGCAACAGGCATCCAGTTAGTTGAAAGTGTCGTGAGTTTTAGTATGTAGATTTACCAAACATACGCAGTGCCCATTGGTGGCCACATGACATACTGCAACAGCTCTTTCATTAAGGACTCATGAACTAAAACCTGCCGGGCACAGTCCTGGCTGAGTTCTCATAGTGGATGGTCACCAGACTGTGTTAATTGGACCAAACGTTTGGATGCCACGCACATCCAAGCCAGCTGGGTCTGAGCAGAGTCCAGTCAGTGCTTCCAGTTGTGGGGCTCAAAAGAGGCTCCCACAAGGTCAGATCTCTTGTCTGTCATCCATCCTGGCACAAGGGACTCCGCAGTCTAAGTGCCATAGGCCCCGAAGCTACTGCTGAGCCCTCCAAAGCCTCTCCAGCTGCTCCGCATCTTCTCCTGGAGTCCCACGTCGCTGTGGTTTATGGTTTGATCCCTTGGGGAGCTATGTGGCAGTTAAAGCAAAGAATACAAGTGTTGCAAAGGAACTTCTTAAACATAGTTTTTACTCTTTGACAGCACAGATCCATGCAAAACAAAACCCTGAATGCAATTCCCCCATCAGAGTCCTCACCACTCCCAAGAGTCTTCAGTTTTGGTCAGTGGCATTGGGAAAAGGCAAAGTCACTCCTCTAGCTGTATCTTCTGGTCATGGAATGGCTCCTCTTGCTCAGGGAGCAATTCACTTTTAAAAGCAGCCTCTGGCACCTTTTCTATTTTTTCCACTGGTGATTTCCACTCTCCAACCCCCTGCTCCTCCCCTCCCCCCTCTGCTGCTGGAAAGAGAGTTATTAAAAGTCAATGGGTCTGCTGGTAGAAACTCCCATTATTCTACCAGGGTAGAACTATTTGCATGTTGATGGGCCTCTTGTTGCAGCTTTCTAGATGTAGCCTGCCCTTTGAGTGTCAAATTCCTGCTACCAAATGGAGGTTCTAATCCACAGTGGAGGTTACAATAATAAATGCTATTCATAAAAGCAAAAAATTCACATGATAACAAAATATATTCCCCAAAATGTCACGTTCTCTACTTAAGTCTTGCCATAAGAGAGCAGTAAGGTTGACAGTTGGGGAGATTTCTCAGGGACTTTTGTTTTCAGGAAGCTTAAACCAATTTGAAATATTTAATAGAAATCAAATAAAGGCCTGGCTGGGCTAAACAAAACCTGCTTTGTAGCAGACTCTCCCTTAGCCTTCCGCTAACCTTTCGGTTACCAGAGAGCTTCCCGGTTGACCTGTAGGTCATTTTCTCTTGAATGAGCAGAAGGGGACTTGAGTATATGAATACATATCCTAAAATGTCAATAGATGTGTTCTTTAGCTGATTAAGTTATGGTATGTGTACATAATACACATGGACTGATAAGAAAGACCTACCAGCACTTTGACAAGGCTGCTGGTAATCTCTGATTAGCTGGTCCTAAATTCTGCTGCAAGGGCCCTGGGTTACATGTCGATCTGGTGAAGCAGGTTGGAAATTCTGTAGCAGCTTGATTTAAAATAAAAAAAAATGGGGATTGTACTGAATTCAATATGAAGGTGAATGATGGAATCAATGCAGGAGCCCCAGGTATAATTCAATGTATTTTATATTGTCCTATAGCAAGATTCAGATAGGGATTGGACATTTATATGAATAACAAGGATATCCAAAGTTTTATAGTTAATCCTAACCAATCTTCTTGGAAGGGTGATAAAAACCTCATGGTTCAAGGTTTAAGCCAATCTCTAACTGCACTTCTACCCCGATATAACGTGACCCGATATAACACGAATTTGGATATAACACGGTAAAGCAGTGCTCCGGGGGGGCGGGGCTGCGCACTCCGGTGGATCAAAGCAAGTTCGATATAACGCGGTTCACCTATAACACAGTAAGATTTTTTGGCTCCTGAGGACAACGTTATATCGGGGTAGAGGTGTATTAGGGATTTGNCACCTATAACACGGTAAGATTTTTTGGCTCCTGAGGACAACGTTATATCGGGGTAGAGGTGTATTAGGGATTTGGATGAAAAATTAATGCGGGCCAGATTATCCCACATCTGCCTATTGTGGGGTTTCTGCACTGCCCGCTGAAGCATTTGGTGCTGGACACTGTTGGAGACAAGATGCTGGACTGGATGGACCATGGGTCTGAGCCAATTTGGCAATTCTGGTGTTTCCATGTTTTCAGTTTGCAGCATGCCACAGATTTGTGAGTGGACAATGCATAGCAATATCATAGAAGGTGTCAGGGTGTGAGCTGGCATGTAGAGACAGGTGGGGTATATTGGGATCTGTGGAGGCAAAGGAGGGAGTTAGGGACTGTGGAATAAGCACATTAGCTGGTATTTCTGCTAAAATGGTTATCAGAGATACAATTAACAAAGTCAGTTAAATGACTATTTTTGGATTTCAGTATTAACAACCCGATGAATGGGTAGCTCATACCTCTCTGAGCTATTGTTTCAGGCTATCTGTAAACTCAGGAACATAACCCTGAATTTGTTGATATTTGGTTCCTGTTTTCAAGGTTAACGTATGAGGGCTGGAGACTTTTTAATACAAGAAAGCATAGGTTCTGCAGAACAATTCCATGGGAAGATAGGATCAAGGGATGAATTTCATGGCCATGGAATACATAGCACTTTGGCCTGAACTCTGGATTGTCTGAATTTTATGGGTGTGAATCAGATTCCAAATTAAGTTTTTTCCTTAATTATGCCCAGACAACTCCACTGAAGGCAATGGGGCTGCATTCAGTATGGTCTTACAGCCCATTCAGGCTGAGTTTGTGGCTTGTTTTCTTGTCATCTAACATTGCAACGGACATCCCATATTTGAGTCCTAAACTTACCTCTGCCCCTATGTAAGCAGAGTCAGGATGAGCTCTACCCTGACATCTGGTGGTGAGTTGTGGAAAAGAACTTCAGGGGCTGATATTGTTTGCATAGGCACACCCACCCCGCCTAGCATGAACCCACAGCAGCCAAAGTGACCATTTGGCTGCTGTGGGATCCCCAGTTTCTCTGTTATTGGGGCAGGAAGAATAAAGTTCTTACCCTGATTATGTGAATCAAGGACAATGAAACTGTTTTATGACAGAGGGCCTCACCATCAACTAAGTAGCACTCGCTAGACAAGGGACATGGGTTCCAAAACCCAGTGAATTGAGAGAGGCTGGGGACAGGTATTTGTACCTGATGGTATGGGCCCCATTTGAGGGCCTGAAATGCCAATTGTACCGTCTTCTTTTGCTCTACTGTGGAATATCAGAGCTAATTTTAATTCCATTAGGAGTCTAGTTACAGGCTGCTGAGCTGAATTCACTTTGGGCCAATGGTGCACCAGCACTGAGGCTCCCCTACTATGAGCTGAAATCACTGAGTGCTGTGGGGGGGCCTGAAGCTATGTTGCTGAGTGGCTGGCAGAGCAGAGCAGTTTGCGGGACGACTGGAGCGGCTTGCGGGACGGCTGGTGGAGCGGAGCAGTTTGCGGAGCCGTTCGCGGAACGGCTGGAGCGGCTGATGGGACGGCTGGTGGAGCGGAGCAGCTGCAGCAGAACCCCCATGGAGAGGTGGGGCAGTCGGCCTTGGACCACGTAAGGTGCCCCTTAACACCGCTGCGCTTTCCCTCCTGTCCCCCCGGCTGTAAAACTCTGCAGATAAACTTTTGAACTCTGGGTCTGCACTGACCAGGGACAGAAACTTTTGGGTTGTTGGACTTTTGGGTGATTTTTGGGTTGCTGGACTCAAGAGACTTTTGGGNGAGCAGAGCAGTTTGCGGGACGACTGGAGCAGCTTGCGGGACGGCTGGTGGAGCGGAGCAGTTCGTGGAGCCATTCATGTAATGGCTGGAGCGGCTGATGGGACGGCTGGTGGAGTGGAGCAGCTGCAGCAGAACCCCCATGGAGAGGTGGGGCAGTCGGCCTTGGACCACGTAAGGTGCCCCTTAACACCGCTGCGCTTTCCCTCCTGTCCCCCCTCCCCCCCCGGCTGTAAAACTCTGCAGATAAACTTTTGAACTCTGGGGCTGCACTGACCAGGGACAGAAACTTTTGGGTTGTTGGACTTTTGGGTGATTTTTGTGTTGCTGGACTCAAGAGACTTTTGGGGTGTTGGACTTTTGGGACTGGGTGATTTTTTGGGCTGCTGGACTTAAGACCCCGAGGGGAAAAGGATACTGCCAAACTTACTTGGGGGTGGGTCTTTTGCTCATGGTTTGTGTTATAAATCCTGTTTGTGGTGTTTCCCCAACATAATGCCGCATTGTTTCCTTCCTTTATTAAAAGGATTTTGCTACACTCAGACTCCGTGCTTGCGAGAGGGGAAGTATTGCCTCTTAGAGGCGCCCGGGGGGTGGTATGTAATTGTCCCAGGTCACTGGGTGGGGGCTTGAGCCGGTTTTGCATTGTTATTGAAACAGAACCCCTAGATACTGAACCCGGCCCTTGTTGCTGCCAGCTCAGACGGGCAGAAGGGTTATACCAGAAAGACCTGTTAGTCAGTACTTTTAATAATAAACATTGTGTAGAGATTAGAAAAACTGAGTCATGATCCTGACCAAAAGCTTACTTAGATTAAATAAAGGAATCTCTACCACAAGTGAACTCCCTACATTAAGAATGTTTTGTTTTATCTCCCTTTAATGCCCATGGGGGATCCTTTGTAGGCTTTGTTCTGAAGCTGTTTTTCCTGATTTATTGCTCTTGGTTATTCTTTTAATTTGTTTTGCCAGCAGGACCAGTGAATCATAGGGGCTTGTTTATTTGTTGTACTTTTTTTGGCCAGCCTATTTGTTCTTGTTGAGTGTCTCTTTGCTCATTCCTCTACTGCACTTAGAGGTGCCCTTCCCAGTTTTCGCTGGGCTTATCTAGATTAGAGAAATTTGTACTGGTGTCAGGAGCGCAACCCCCTAGTGTAAACTAAACTATACTAGTAAGCTCACTATAGCTGTGTAAGACAAGGCTTGTGAAACAGGGGTAAGTTGAACTGATGTAAGTCTCCATCTACACTGAGGGTTTGTGTCAACGTAGCTGAAGGGATACAAAAAACCCCAGAAACAGCAAAAATCAGCCCAGTATAGACAGGGCCGATGTCTTGGTTCTTCTGATACATTTTCACCCCTGCTTCACTGTGATGACGGAAGTTACTCACTTGGACTGGGCGGGGGGGATTTGCCATTTCAGAGCAAAGCCCATCAATGATAGAGGCAGAAAGCTCAGAAGAGAGTAAGTCTGCTCCCATAGTGTATTTTTCTGTTTTCACATTCATTTTACACATGGGCTCATAGCCTTATCTTGCCAGCTTGGGTAATGAATCTACCTGGGTCTTAATTTCTAATTACACTCCATATATATGATGTTAGATACACCTCTACTCCGATATAACGCGACCCGATATAACACGAATTCTGATATAACACGGTAAAGCAGCGCTCCAGGGGGGCGGGGCTGTGCACTCCGGCGGATCAAATCAAGTTCGATATAATGCGGTTTCATCTATAACGCGGTAAGATTTTTTGGCTCCCGAGGACAGCGTTATATCGGGGTAGAGGTGTATATGATGTTAGATACTTTTCTTGTGTCTACTCCCCCTCTAACCAGGGAATGATTATTGATTGAAGTAGTGCCCAGAGGCCCCAGCAAATGATCAAAGCCCCATTGTGCTAGCACTTTACAAATGGAGTAGAACAAAGACAGTCCTTGCCCCAGAGAGCTCATGTTTTATTACTATAACAATGGACAACAGGTGGATAAACAGACAAATTGGGGATGAGGTAACAGTAAAGAAAAGGATATTTGCATAAGTACGCAGTCTGAGGGATCAGAGGAGTAGAGTGAAATGAGCCTCGTTGTATTGGTTTCTTCTCCTTCATGGCATATGCATTTTGGATTCACTGTCAAAGTGGATAATGTTATATTGTCACAGAGTGTTCTACTTCTCTCCGGAGTGCCTCCTTCTGGCAGTGTCTGGGGAATAGCTCTGCCAGTCAGACGTCGCTGCAGTGGTTGCTCACGCCGTCATTCCCCTGCCTTGCTTGCTTGGGATTTGACTGCTCCTGCTTTGGGGTCTGGCCTTCCAGCCAGGTCACTGTAGTCTGCCCCTTCCGGGGTATCAAAGTCTCTCGGGACCCACTGTCCCAGGCTGTCTTTCCTCTCACTGGCCCTAAAGGCACCACTGCCCAGAGGCTGGTAGGGAACCCAGGCCCACCCTCTATGCTGGCTTCCAGCCCAGGGACCCTACAACAAGCAGTCAATGTCTGTACGGTCTTAACCCTTAATGTTGTATCCCTGGGCTACTTCCTACCTTACCTTCTCTCACCCTGAGAGTGGCTGCCATTTCTCTCTCTGCAGCCCCCTTCTGCCCTCAGCTACTGGGCTTTATAAAGGCTCCTCCTGTTCCTGTCCAGCTGAGCCTCATCTCTAATTAGTCCTTGCTCACTGGCTCTTCCTCCAGGTGCAGCCTAGGCGGTTATTGGGCCACCTGGCCACCTTAACCCCTTCAGGCCTTGTGTGGGATGGACACCCCATATATATATATACACATACACACACATCTTAAAAATATAATTATATGAAAATGGTTAAAAGATGTCTTAAAATATGCTCTTAGAACAGCCTCGGATAGTTTGTGGTATTTAGACCAAAATCAACCACCACAAATATTTGGTAAACATTAACATAAGAATATAAGAACGGCTGTACTGGGTCAGACCAAAGGTCCATCTAGCCCAGTATCCTGTCTACCGTCAGTGGCCAATGCCAGGTGCCCCAAAGGGAATGAACCTAATAGGTAATGATCAAGTGGTCTCTCTCCTGCCATCCATTTCCAGCCTCTGACAAACAGAGTCTAGGGACACCATTCTTTACCCATCCTGGTTAATAGCCATTAATGGACTTAACCTCCGTGAATTTATCCAGTTCTCTTTTAAACGCTGTTATANATCTTTGCTTTTAAGTATTTGTTCTTTTTATTAAGATTTCTTTTTGACAGTATAGACAACTAAGACAATAATATCAATATTACCCCTCCCAATCACATTTAGAACCCAATTTATCTAATTCCTAAACCCCTTAACTCACAAACTTAAACCATCCTAAGAGGGACCTGTCTGTGTCTCTCACATTTATTTATGTAGCATCCCTTCCAACAAACTTAGTAATATTACTTATTTCCATATTTTAATTCCAGACTCCCTCAAAAGATTTCTAGTTTCCATGTGTTTTCCCATAAATCTCCCCTCTCCTGTATTTTATCAATTTCTTTCCAATGAGATGCAGTTTGAGTAAAGCTCCAGCCACCCATCCAGTGTCCACTGGAAAGGTACTCTCTTACTTGTGGCTACGTCTACACTTAAAACTCCACAGAGACATAGCTGCAGCTGTGCCATTGTAGTGCTTCTGTGTAGACACTTACTACCCCTTCCGTCGCTGGAGGTAATCCACCTCTGCGAGGCCTACCTTGCCTTGTCTACACATGGGTTTAGATCGGCTTGACTTAGGCTTTGTCTACACTACACAGCTTTTAGCGACACGGCCATGTCGACATGTCACTAAATGTCACTAAATGTCGGGCAGTGTAAACACTGTTTTTTGGCACTTTTGCCGACAAAATACTTCCACCCCCTACGAGTGGGGTTCGCGTTGTCGACAGGAGAGTGCTCCTGCTGACAACAAGTAAATTACACTGCCACTTGCTGCTGCAAAACTTTTGTCTTTCGGGGGGGGCTTCTTTAAGCACCTGTGAACAACAAAAGTTTTGTCGTTCAATTGGCAGTGTAGACAAAGCCTACGTCTCTTATGGGTGTGGATTTTTCACACCTCTGAGAGATTTAGTTGTGCTGATGTAACTTTTCAGTGTAGACCAGCCCAAAGACTATATTCTCCTTCCTTTTTTCCCAAGTGGATGGCAGTCGGAAAGTCTAATGTCAAGAGTCCTGTTCCCATTAAAATCACATCTAACAAAAGCCAATGGCAGAAAAAGTGAGGCAATGAGAAATGGTAGAGGACCGTTAAAATTATGGAAAACAACTTTATATAGAGGTGACTCAGCAGTGGGTGAAGCAAAGCAAAATCTAATCATATAGTGAAATCCATTTGTAATTAAATAATTTTTTCCCCCACAAAACAACCTCACTATGGCCCTAGTTCTGCAATGAACTCTATTCAGGCAGACCCCACTGCAGAATTGTAATTGCCCCATAACCAGAATTGTGCTGATTACATTGAAACAATTTGGGGTACTCATATCACTTGGGATTGGGGTCCCATTGTGGTAGGCACTGTACAAACACTTAGGAAGAAACATTCCCTTTCCCTAAGGGCTTACTAATTTGACACATGAGCCAACAAGGACTCAGTTGTGCAAGATGCTGACTACTCTGGCCCTGACCCACCAAAGCACTGGAGCATATGCCTCACTTCAGTGGGACTACTCCCACATGCAAAGTTAAGCACATGTTTAAGTGCTTTGCTGGGTTAGGGCCAAAGTGCTCAGAACTTTGCAGGATCGAGCCCCAAGTGAATATGACAAACATTAGGAAAAGAAAATGGAGAGGGAGGACAAGGGAGGGGATAATACGATCGCAAGGCTACATACATTTGAGAACTCATAGAGAAAGGGTGAGGTCCCAGATGACTGGAGAAGGGCAAAGGAGGACACAAGGAATTATAGACCATCAGCCTAACTTTGATACCCAGAAAGATACTGGAACAAATTATTAAAGAATCAGTTTGCTCAAACCTAGAGAATAATAAGGTGGTAATAGCCAACATGGATTTGTCAAAAACAAATCATGCCAAACCAATCTAATTTCCTTCTTCAACAGTGCAACTGGCCTACTGGATGGGGTGGGGGAGCTGTAGATATGCTATATCTGGATTTAGTAAGGTTTCTGACACAGTCCCACATGACATTCTCATAAGTAAACTAGGGAAATATGGTCTAGAGATGACATTACTATAAGGTGGGTGCACAACTGGCTGAAAGACCATTCTCAAAGAGTAGTGATCAATGGTTCACTGTCAAAATGGGAGGACATGTCAAGTGGGGTCCCACAGGGTGCGTCCTGATTCTGGTATTCAATATTGTCATTAAGGATGTGGATGAAGGAATGATGAGTATGCTTATAAATTTTGCAAATGACACCAAACTGGGAGGGTTTGCAAACACTTTGGAGGACAGGATTAGAATTCAAAACGGTCTTGATAAATTGGAGTATTAGTCTGAAATAATAAAACATTAAATTCAATAAAGACAAGTGCAAAGTACCGTATTTAGGAAAGAAAAATTTAAATGCACAAATACAAAATGGGAAATAACTGGCTAAGCAGCAGCATTACAGAAAAAGATATGGGGGTTATAGTGGATCATAAATTGAGGTCCCTTCCAGCCCTACATTTCTGTGATTGTATACTCTGCTTGCTCACAATTTGATACTTTCAACTATCATGAGAGGCTTTTTAATAAATAAATAGGTCAGATCAGTTATTCCCCAGCTTCTGCAGCTCCTACCATCATTAGATGGGTCTTTTCTTGCAAGCATTAAATATGTTAATTACTGGGAGCAAAACACATTGCCTTAGAATTTATTTGGCTTGTGGATAATGTATGACCTCAAATGTTTGTGCAGAGCAGAGACTACAGATCTAATTTATTAGGCCCCGATTCAGGAATGAACTTAAGCATGAATTTAAGTCCCATTGACTTCATTGAGAGTTAAGCATGTGCTAAAGTGCTATCCTGAATGGGGATGCTTACTTGAGTAGGTTCTTGAAGGGCACTGTCTGCTATGTTCTTTTATTATTTTTAAAAACTCTCCACTTGTTTCTAATCCCATGTTAGAAGCTTGGCAATGATATGTAGGAAAGATAGGAAGTATGGCAAGAGACCATCATGGCTTAACCAGGAAATCTTCAATGATCTGAAACTCAAAAAGTGGAAACTAGGTGAAATGACAAAGGATGAATATAAATAAACAGCACGAGTATGTAGGGAGAAAATTAGAAAGGCCAAGGCAATAAATGAGATTAAACTAGCTAGAGACATAAATGGTAACAAGAAAACATTCTACAAATACATTAGAAGCAAGAGGAAGACCAAGAACAAGGTAGGCCTGTTACTCAGTGAGGGTGTGTGAGGGGGAACAATAACAGAAAATGTGGAAATGGCAGAAGTGTTAAATTATTTCTTTGTTTCAATTTTCACCAAAACGTTTAGTAGCAATTGGACATCTAATTTAATGAATGCCAGTGAAAATGAGGTAGGATTAGAGGCTAAAATAGGAAAAGAACAAGTTAAAAATTACTTAGACCAGTTAGATATCTTCAAGTCACCAGGGCCTGATGAAATTAATGCTAGAATACTCAAGGAGCTGACTGAGGAGATATCTGAGCCATTAGCGATTAGCTACGAAAAGTCATGGAAGATGGGAGAGATTCCAGAGGACTGGAAAAGGGCAAATATAGTGGCAATCTATAAAAAGGGAAATAAGGAAAACCCGGGGAATTACAGACCAGTCATCTTAACTTCAGTACCCAGAAAGATAATGGAACAAATAATTAAACAATCAATTTGAAAATACCTAGAAGGTAATAAGGTGATAACTAACAGTCAGCATGAATTTGTCAAGAATAAATACCAAACCAACCTAATAGCTTTCTTTAACAGGGTAACAAGCCTTGTGGATGGGGGGAAGCAGTAGATGTGGTATATCTTGACTTTAGTAAGGCTTTTGATACTGTCTTGCAGGACCTTCTCAAAAACAAATTAGGGAAATACAACCTAGATGGAGATACTATAAAGTGGGTGCATAACCGGTTGGAAAACTGTTCCCAGAAAGTAAGTTATCTGTGGTTCACAGTCAAGCTGGAAAGGCATATCAAGTGGAGTCCCACAGAAATCAGTTCTGGGTATGGTTCTGTTCAAAATCTTCATCAGTGATTTAGATAATGACATAGAGAGTACACACATAAAATTTGCAGATGATACCAAACTGGGAGGGGTTGCAAGTGCTTTGGAGGATAGGATTAAATTTCAAATTGATCTGGACAAAATGGAGAAATGGTCTGAAATAAATAGGATGAAATTCAATAAGGACAAATGCAAAGAACTCCACTTAGGAAGGAACAATCAGTTGCACACATACAAAATGGAAAATGACTGCATAGGAAGGAGTACTGCGGAAAGGGATTTGGTGGTCATAGTGGATCAGAAGCTAAATATGAGTCAACAGTGTAATACTGTTACAAAAAAAACAAACATCATTCTGGGATGTATTAGCAGGCGTGCTGTAAGCAAGACGTGAGAAGTAATTCTTCCACTCTACTCCATGCTAATTAGGCCTCACCTGGAGTATTGTGTCCAGTTCTGGGCACAACATTTCAGGAAAGATGTGGACAAATTGGAGGACGTCCAGAGGAGAGCAAGAAAAATGATTAAAGGTCTAGAAAACATGACCTATGCGGGAAGAGTAACAAAATTGTGTTTGTTTAATCTGGAGAAAAGAAGATTGAGGGGGGACAGGATAACAGTTTTCAAATACATAAAAGGTTGTTATAAGAAGGAGTGAGAAAAAATGTTCTCTTTAACCTCTGACGGTAGGACAAGAAGCAATGGGCTTAAATTGCATCAAGGATGGTTTAGGTTGGACATTAGGAAAAACTTTCTAACTGTCATGTTAGTTAATCACTGAAATGAATTGCCTAGGGAGGTTGTAGAATCTCCATCGTTGGAGATTTTAAAGAGCAGGTTAGACAATCACCTGTCAGGGATGGGCAAACTTTTTGGCCTGAGGGCCACATCTGGGTATGGAAATTGTATGGCAGGCCATGAATGCTCACAAAATTCGGGGTTGGGGTGCGGGAGGGGGTGAGGCCAGAAATGAGGAGTTCAGGGTGTGGGAGGGGGCTCCGGACTAGGGCAGGGGGTTGGGGTGCAGGGGGGGGCATGAGGACTCCAGCTGCGCGTGCAGGCTCTGGGGTGGGACTGGGGATGAGGGGTTGGGAGTGCAGGAGGGTGTTCTGGGCTGGGACCAAGGGGCTCAGAGAGCAGGAGGGGGATCAGGGCGAGGGCAGGAGGTTGGGGCATAGGAGGGGTGCAGGCTCTGCCCGGTGCTTACCTCAAGCAGCTCCCGGAAGCAATGGCATTTCCCCCCTCTGGCTCCTATGAGGAGGTGCAGCCAGGCGGCTCTTCGTCCATAGGCTCCGCCCCTGCAGCGCCCATTGGCCGTGGTTCCTGGCCAATGGGAGCTGTGGGGGCAGCGCTTGGGGCGGGTGCAGCATGCGGTGTCCCCTGGCTACCCCTACACGTAGGAGCCGAAAGGGGGACATGCCGCTGCTTCCAGGAGCCACGCGGTGCCATGGCACGTGCGGAGCGGGGCAAGCCCCGGACCCCGCTCCCCGTCAGGAGCTCAGGGGCCGGATTAAAACGTCTGAAGGGCTGGATGTGGGCCCCAGGCTGTAGTTTGCCCACCCCTGGTCTAGATAATACTTAGTCCTGCCATGAGTGTAGGGGACTGGACTAGAAAACTTTTCAAGGTTCCTTCCAGGCCCGCACTTATATGATTCTGTGTTCTTTCTCCACTAGCCTTGCCATTTTCTGCTAGGCAAATTTTCATATTCTTAATGTTTCCAAGGAAGATGAAACTAATGTGGCTCATTTTGTTTACTCTTTGTGTGTCACCAGCTCTGGAAACACATGTATTTCTCAAACAACTGGAATTCTTTTAAGCTGGGGTTTGGTATTGGCAACCCCAAGCATTCAAAAATCATGAGTCAGGTGCCAAGATTGGCTTAAAAATAACATTTAAAAATACATTTTGGGTTCTTTTTATTTGTCTGCTGTGTTTTGGAGTTTTAGGGTTCACATTTTCAAGCTTTTCTCTGCAAACAAAAGGGTGGGAAACTTACTCTATTTTATTAAATAAAAGCTGATAGTCTCACATAATCACAACTTCATGAGGTGAGGGGAAGGATGGTGCAGTGGCTAGGGTACTACCATAGGATTTAGGAGAGCTGGGTTCAATTTCCTGCTCTGCCACAGGCTTCCTGTGTGACCACAGGCATGTCATTTAGCCTTGCCGTGCCTCAGTTTTCCCATCTGTAAAAAGGAGATGATGGTACTTCCGTACCTCAGTGGGGTGTGTGAGGAGAAATACATTTAAAGTGTGTGCTGTGTTCAGATGCTACAGTGATTGTGGCCATATAAGTACTTTCGATAGAAGGAAAACAAAAAAACGTTGTGAAACTTGCAATAAAACTGCAAGTGTTGGTAACATTGCTGGATGCAACAGATGGTTGAAATAGATGCAGGTTGGGAGTTTGCAACAGTAAAATGAGCATGTGCTAGTAATTTTTAAGAGGTTTCTATTTGTGAGGCTTTTAATTCTTTTAACTAATAGTCATTGTCAAGTAGGGTGTGCTGTATTTCTGTGGCATTGTGGACATGGTGTCTCCTGTGAGTTTAAAACAGGCCCAACACAAGCAATTTAAATGAGTGCTTCCCTGTCCTACATTATTTGGCACAGCTGCCATTAGGCACTTTCCAGAGGGGAGGGGGGAATTAAATTATATTTACAAATGATATTTGTTTCTAGTTAAAAATCTAAAGAGTGTGTTGTTACAGGGTTTTCTCCAGTAACTTTTGTAAAAGACATGGCGTTATTGATCAGCTAACAGTTGAGGGGTTCTGGGCCGTACACCCCCATTGTGTTGAGCTGAATCTATTTCTATTGTACTAATTTAAGAATTGTTGTTTGGAAGTTTTGTGAACAATAGTTTGCCAATAAATCTAGTTTTCTTAACCTGAAATTTCAGTTACTTTACATATTATTTATGGCATGCAAAGCATTGACCTGGTCCAGTAAGTCTTACTCAGTGGAACTATTCATGTGAGTAAGGGTTTGCAGGAGTCTATGCTGTATTTGCAACAGAGTTCTAAATCTTTACCTAACCAAATCTTAATGTTGCATGTTGCAGCAGGTGCGTATGAATATGTATATTCCTCACCCTGAATAGTAAGGATTAGACCAAACAGTGGAATGTATATGATACAAAAACAACTTAATGTATAAAACATATTACAATTGTGCCTAATTCCAGTGTTTCTTTTTTAGATTCTGACAAAAATGTTTCGTAGAAGCTGGTTTTGCTGTATAACCAGTTAAACCGAATAGTTTCTCTTGATATATGAACAAGTACAAATCAGCAGCAAAAGGTTACCCCCTGCAGTTAATTTAAAGTAACTGCAGGTACAAGGAGAACTAGATTGCTTTTCACTTATGATAACATAATTTCTACATGTACAAAAGAAAGTTGTCACGTTAAAATCCAGGTCAAATTTCATTGTCTACAGTGAGAGCAATACTGGGCCCTTAATGTCATAAAAAAACATTCCTCGGTTTTTGGCACTTTTATTCTTCCCTAGAACCACATTGAGAATTGCTCAGAGAGATTTGCAAGGCTGAGGATCATGTTATAATGCCTAAAAATATGTACAAATGGGTGCCCATCCCAACCACAGGTTCACTCACTACCTATGACTGTGTACAAATCCTCCTCCTTCTCTGTCACTATTAGGCTTGTTCAAACAAGAAGCCAGGCCACCGTGGTGCCAACTATCTCTGTTGTTGTGACACTGCAGTGTCACCACTCTCCTCAGCCAAACACCATGTGACTGTCCGACCCTGGGCTATGAAAGCAAAAAAGGTCTTTTCCATCAGTTATCTCATGGCTCGATACCACAGTGATCGATGCATTAGAAATACCCTATGATAGATCTGAGTATCCATCCCTCTAACAAGTGTTGGCCCAAAGGTATAGCTCTTCCACTCCTTTCACTCCTCCATTGGGAATTCCAGACTGGAAGTTATGACCCGAAATCAGGGCTGGCCACTGTATGATCTGCATACCAACGTGTGTCCCTGACATGGATTATGGTGCCCTAGGCGGGATTATTAAACTGGTGCCCCTATGCCCGACTTGCTCTTAGCAAGACAAACATAAGTTTACAGTACTGGAAAACTTGCCATATGCACTTTATTAAAAACAGTTTAACTTAATTAAGCACACTGTAATGCTTGTGGACTAGCACTAAAGAAGTAGCGCTATAGAAAAAAATTCTGATTTATTGACAGAATGATGCAAATAATATAATTTTTTTAATTTGTTAACATTTTATTGGAAATTTATATGAAGAGGTATTGAAACAAGGATTTGTTTTTAATTAAAAGCAATCTTTCTGGCTTTTTTGGCTGCAAAATCAGTAATAACGTCATCGTATGACCAAGACAAAGTGATGTCTTGTTCGATTGCAAGAATAGCAAGACCAGTCAAGCGTTCCTGACTCATTGTAGAATGGAGATAGTTTTTAATGAGCTTTAGTTTTGAGAAACTCCGTTCTCCTGATGCTACTGTTACAGGAATTGTCAGTAGAATACGAGTGGCAATGTACACATTAGGATATACACCTCTACCCCGATATAACGCTGTCCTCGGGAGCCAAAAAATCTTACCGCATTATAGGTGAAACCGCGTTATATCAAACTTGCTTTGATCCACCGGAGCATGCAGCCCCGCCCCCCTGGAGCGCTGCTTTACCACGTTATATCCGAATTCGTGTTATATCGGGTTGCGTTATATCGGGGTAGAGGTGTATGTCAGTAAGTTTGCTGGTATGAATAAACTGTACAATGTCCATCACTGATTTTGCATGTGGCAACATTGATGACAATATACTCAATTCTTCATACAGCTCAAGTCCATTTAAATCAAAACTATCACCATGCTTCAGGAGGCTCTCTAGGTTCTTGCACTTTGTCATTAACTGCTCTTGTTTTCCTATTTCGTTGAATTTAGTTATGTCATATAAAAATCCAAACTGTTCATGGTGTACCCGTAAGGTATTAAACCTTTCATCAACGGCAGATATTGCTTTATCCATCACAACATTAAAAAATTCAACCTCACATTTATTTTCTGGATCATCTATGGGCTCATCTGCTCCTTCATATTCCGCTTGCTGTTTTTTCCTTGAAACTTGTGTCACATTCGGATATGGAAATTTTGGTTCTACACCGAGTGCCTGTGCAAGCTCTCTTGCTGTAACCTGTGCTGCTTTGAATCCATTTTCTCTGTATTTCACTAAAAAGTCTCGTGTGTTGTTTAGTAAGGTAAGTGTTGAATCAAGCTGCATCATTGGACTCTGCATTATTTTGCTTACACTTGAGATTTTAACAAGAATGTCATACCAGATTACGACAGATGTTCGAAACTTGAAGCTGGATATTTCAGAGGCCAATGACTGTGCTTCACTTTTAGCTTTTGAATCTCTGGCTTCTTCCGAAATAGCAACCAGTGCTTCGTAAACTTCCTCAGATTGATATCTCAATGTTTTTGCACTCTCTACTCTGCTTTCCCAGCGTGTCTCAGACAGAGGCTTAACGGCAATACCATTGACATGTGCTTTGAATATTTGCCATCGTTGAATGGAAGCTGAAAAGAGCACGTAAATGCGTTGCAGCAAACCAAAAAAAGATATAGCTTCTACAGAAGACTTGGCCATATAATGCAAAATCAAATTAAGGCTGTGGCATGCACACAGAACAAAAAAGGGTTGTGGATTTTCTGCCAGCAATCTAGCTTGCACACCAGAAATACATCCTCTCATATTGGCATCATTATCATAGCCTTGTCCTCTGATGTTCATTACGGACAATCCCATTCATTTTACTTCATCAAGGAGAGCTTGAAGAAGTCTAAAACCTGTAGTGTCCTCTACTTCTAAAAATGTGATAAACGATTCCTTAACTGTAATCTGTGCTGAATCACTAATGTCGACAAATCTCACTACTAACAACATCTGTTCTTGATGACTTATGTCCGGAGTACAATCTAGAATTATGGCAAAATATTTTGCCAAAGTAACCAATGAAACAATTTTGTCTCTCACTTTATCACTCATTAGCATGATCAGTTCATTTTGAATTCTTGGTCCCAAATAGTGGTCATGTATTTCATTTTCAGTTACTCTTCGGAGATGTTCACTCATCACTGTGTCACATTTTCCTAACAGTTGTACAAGGCCCAAAAAATTGCCATTTTTGGGCTGGAATAATTTCTCAACGCTTCCTCTAAAAGCAAGATTGTTTGTTGATAGATATTCAACAATAGATAATAGACGTTCAAGAACACGATGCCAATGCTGTTTCTCTGACTCCAGCAATCTTTGATTTTGGGCATGTGGAAGTAGAGAAAGAACTGACAAGGATTTGTAGGGGATTTCAATGCATGACAGTCTCTGTTAGCAAGAGTTGGGCTAACTGTAACCCTAATAACGCGAGATTTGTAGAAGCGAGGATTGTGTGAGGCAAGTGGGAAAGAACTGGGTGAGAAGTTGTTGCGACCTTGTGGAGATAATATGGAATGTAGACTAGAGTCTAAATAAGTGAGAAAAATAAGATATCAGGATGACCTATGTATAAACAAAATGCAGCTGTTGCTTATTATTGTATGTAACAAAAAGTATAAATGCTTGCTGTAATTGTTTACCTAGAGAGAGACCTGCCTAGGAGGGGGAAACCCTGTGTCCTAGTGCACTCTCTCCCTCTATGCAATTGCTTGAGAAAATAAAGTATCTCATTTGATGCACCCAACCAAAAGAGTGAGAACTGTGTTTTTCTCCGACAGGCATCAAGAGTTGTCTGATTTTTTAACCTTACACTCAGCTCACACCATTTGTGCATACTTTCAATGTGGTGTTGTGCCTTTTCATGTTGCGGTAATATGTGACTAAGATTTTTCCAATCATTAATACCCATGGTCGTTATCTTAAAATTGCAACTATTGAAAATCTTCCATGGGAAACAAAGTACAGCATCCTTGCATTTAGAGTACACAAGCCACCGTCCGTTGACAATTTCACCGTTAGAAAGCCTTTTGTAGTAATTGTTTTCTGTGAATTTCCTACCTCTAATGTCTTTAGGATATTCAAGACCTTTTATTCTCACAGGGCCTTTCTCAAGTATAATGGCACGGAATTTGTTGTTTAAAGATTGCGGCCATGTGCCAATGTAATCTATATCCCATGCTAGTACAGTTTCAACTGTTGTAATTTCTTGTTTTTTGTCTGCATCTGTTTCAAATGATTGTTCTCTGTGTTGTTGCGTTTCTTGAGCTTTGTCTGCATAAAAATTTTCTTCGGCAGTTACTTGATGATCTTGATCAACTTCGTTGTTTTCATGACGTACAAACTTAAGTATAGAACCCTTCTGTGCTTGTATAGCTAATCCTATTTCATCTTTCCGTTTTCTTTTTTGTGACCTGGAAAGTTGTTTTAGATACGACATAACTTATAAGGGTGTTTTTTAAAGAAATGACTGTTTAAATTATTGTCAGATTATCAGAAATATTATTTAAAATAACTAATATAGGATAGCCGTGAGTCTGACCTTAAGCTAGTGTGAAGACACCTTACAAGGTGCTCCACCCTGACTGAGACACAGTAGAATTGGAAACCAAAGCCACTTTTTAGTTTTAAATGTATAGTGGGCATCAGTCTTAATGTTAGTTACAACTCTATATCAACTTTATACTGTAAATAGATCAATGGCATTATCCAGTTTAATAAGCTGGGTTTCCAAGCAATGGGAAAATATAACCCTAGTTTTATTCCTAGGTAAAGCACAAGTGACAAATGAAATCAGCACAGAATCATCTCATCTAGATTAAGGTAGCACAGAAATGTTACAGAAGTCCTATTGTGCCTTATTTTTGTTTGGAAAGACGTTAGCAAGAGCAGCACATTTTGGGCACTGCCAGATATACATGATAAATCACTGCCTCTAAAATTCCATCAAAAACTGACATTTTCACAGCTCTAGCAATGTCTGCTGCACAGATTCTTCACAAGGAAGTGTCCCTGGCCTTTTTAACTCATAGTAACCATGTATTTACTTTATGAAAGTTGGACAAAACATTGTGAAAATGTAAGACATTGGCTGCCCAACCTCTGGGCTGGCAAAAGCTATACTGACTCACTGGGAAAAAAAGCAAGAGAATCTTAGTACAACATATGGTCTCTCCATACACTAGTAAGGAGATGAGCATATTACAGTTGTTGGAGGGCTCTATTTAGCAGTAGCAGGGCTATAGGAAAGCCAGTCAACATTTTTTGTTTCTCTGATGAAAACTGGCCCACACCCTACCCCAAGCCAAACTTGTCACAAATAATTGTCAACAACTTAATTTTCTGTTTGTGGCCAAGATATTGATTTTTTTAAAAAAATATTGAAATTGGATTCAGGATTGTTAGCAAGCATTTTTGGCAAACAAAGTTGTTAAATGACAGTTTAAATGGCAACACAGTACTGCTTTCATGCTTGGCTCACCCCCCAGCTTGCTGGTCCAACAGCTGCAGTAGAGGAGGAGATAGATGGAAAGCTGCACGACCCCAAAATCCACCTCTTGGGGTGCAGAGTGGCAGCAGCAAACCCTCAGGTCCAATCACACGCCACTGGGCACCACCGCCAGCCCCACGGACCATGGTGAAGTTAGCACAGCATTTGATCTCGGGGACGGGGCACCCATGGAGCCACAGCAGCTCATCCTGCCCTGCGCAGCTCCCCCTGGATGAGATGGATCGCTGCCAGCCCGGGGGAGAGACGCACTCCCCAGCTAGGGTGACCAGATGTCCTGATTTTATAAGGCCAGTCCCGATATTTGGGGCTTAATCTTATATAGGCACCAATTACCCCCACCTAGGGTGACCAGACAGCAAGTGTGAAAAATCAGGACGGGGGTGGGGAGTAATAGGAGCCTATATAAAAAAAAAGACCCAAAAATTGGGACTGTCCCTATAAAAGTGGGACGTCTGGTCACCCTACCCCAACCCCCTGTCTTGATTTTTCACACATGCTATCTGGTCACCCTATCCCCAGCCCAGCCAGCTGTGTGTGATAATTCCAGCCAGCCCCTGTTGCTTGGCTGGCTGCCGAGGAAGTGAGTTACTTTCATTTTTACTTCCTCAGCACGCAGCCAGCCAGGCCCCCCCCTCACCCAACCCAGCCCTACTGGAGGGAAGGGGGGAGAGAGGGGTGCTCCACTGGGGGGGGGAGGGAAAAGTGGGGATGCTCCGTGGGGAGGGGGGAGAAGAATGGACGTTATGGGGGACAACAAAGGATACTGCCAGAGCCGGCCAGTCTGCCTCACCTCACGTGGGGGGAGAGAGTCACACTCACAGGTGAGTTCCTTCCCCCACTCCTACCCTCTCCCCTTCCCAGAGACCCCAACAGCCAATCCTCTCCCTCAGACTGTGCTGCAGGTATTCGGCTCTCTCAAGGACCCAGCGCTGCTCTTACATGCTCCACTGCTTCCTGTCTGTCCCGGCTCCCGGCACAGCTTGGTGCCCCAGACCTAGTGGTGCCCTAGGCGACCGCCTATTCTGCCTATGGCTAAGGATGGCCCTGGTCCCTGGTTACCTTCATCTTTAATTAGGGTGACCATACATCCTGTTTTGGCCGGGATAGTCTCTTTTTTAAGCCCTGTCCCAGCCGTCCCAACTTTTTTGGCAAAAGTGGGCATTTGTCCCGTTTTCTCTTGCCAACTTGATCAAAGGCAAGAGGAACAGGCCAAATGCCCACTTCTGTCAAAAAAGTGGGGTGCCGGGGGGCAACTGGCGAAACCAGCCCCGCGCAGGGTGGGAGGCAGGGCTCGAACGAGCACCAACGCCAGCATCAGCCTCGTGCAGGGGCAGGCAGAGCAAGCAGAGATGCCAACTCTGCGCGGGGAGGGGGGCTTGGGCTAGCAGCTCGGGCCAACCTGGTGGAGAGGAGGGCTTGGGCCAGCCCCACACGGTGTCCCGTTTTCCCTTTGGGAAATATGGTCACCTTATCTTTAATATGGAGCTATGCTCCAGCATTTCCCAAACTTTTAAAAGTTGAGGGCCTCCACCTGCCTTCAGTAAAATAAAATGAATTGTACCCCCCCTTTTTGACTCTGCCATGTGTTGTTAAAGGCCTACCCAAGACGAGTTATTGGGGTAGTTCACATTTCAGGCGGTCTGAAAATTCAGGCACATGTTGCTTTGGTTACACTAAGGTCACATTTTCAAGGTTTACTTCACAACCCTTAACAGCTAGGGACTTCTTTTTTTAAATGAAACTCTGGAAAACAATTGAAATGCCCATCTGTGCCCTTGAGATAGTCCTTCATGCCACCTCCTCTGCAGGACATGCCACGCACTTTGGAAAACACTGCTATATTCCATCTTGAGCTGAGGGGGTCCGACTTTGAGAACCTGGCCTGCTGGGACCTGTAGTCTCTATGGGTCCCACCTGCAAGTTGAGATTGGCTGCAGTCTTCTCCTCTAGGTGCAGCCCCATAGCTCTCGGATAGCTGCCAGTGCAGCTCTTGGTAGGGACAAAGCTTGGGGTTCCTTGTTTGAAATCTGGTCAATTAAAAGTTTTCAGCCCCTTCATTATCATGGTTTTCAGTTTCCTCTCTAGTTGTCTTCTCTCACCCTCCCAGGAATTAATTCTGTGTTTTGGGATGATGCCAAACCAGAGGTAAAAGGCTTCCTTTCATTTCCCCATAATTAAGTATTATTGGCACTGCTGCCTTTTTCGTTTTGTTACATGTCCCCGTATAGTCTAAACATTTTTTGGTGAAGTAGCTTACGGTTCGTGTCAAGTTGAGATTCCTATAAATATTCTCTCAGTTGTTAGTGTATATTTAGCTCACTCGAATTGGCTAATAGCTGACAAAATGAGCCATAAAAACCAGCTACTCCTGCTGTCTTTCATGCAAGAAATATTTCTCCTATAAAGATGGAAATGAAAGTCAGAGGAAATAACTTTTTGCTATAATTCTACTAAGAAAATTCATGAAACATAGTCTTTCTTTGACTACATTTTAGAATGATCAGAACTTCTATGACTGCCCTCTTTTATATATAAAAAGATGCAAGAGAAATATTTACCAATTAATATTTCCATGGCAAGCACTAAAGAACTGGAAGAAATGTAGCAGGGTGTCACCCCCTAATAGATATGTGAGTTACAGGACAGGAGGGGGAGTAAGTAGAATCCTTCCATCAATTTGAAATGAGTCACAAGTGATATAATTTAAGTTGTCACTATGGCTCATTCCCCGGTGGGGCATAGTCAACCACACCAATCATCATGGCTGGCAGTCATTTCTCAAGAACATCTTGTTCTTATTCAGAATATTTAACTGTGAAACATTCTCCAACACCATGGCAGGAGAGAGCAGGACTGAAACACATTGCAAATAGATATGGGCCTGCTAAGGGTATGTCTACATTGCAGTAAGATGTGTGATTGCACCATGTGTAGCTAGATTAAAGTTAGCTTGGGCACCAAGAGTAGCTGAGCTGCGGCAGCACAGGCTGCAGCATGGGCTAGCCACCTGAGTACAAGCCCACTAGGGAACCTGGATACATACTTGAGCAATTAGCCCATGTGGTAATCCATGTTGCCGTGACTTCACTGCTATTGATACACGAGCTAGCTAAATTAAAGCTTACTCAGGTCTGTCTACACATGCCACAATCAAACCTCCGAATGCAGTGTAGACATACCCTATCTTGCAAGTAAGTTAGTCACAAACTTCTGAACTTGATCTAAGGGTCAAATGCTTCAAAATATGGGTTATTTGTCCATTGGGGATTTTGATTCAACCCATTATAGAAACAGAGGTTAGTTGTGTGATTTGGATCTGGATTTGAATTTGGATTCAAGCCTCGCTCCCCCAGCGAAGATGACGGCAGCATTCATATCAGCGATTTTGTCTGTGATTGCAAGATCTCAAGAGCAATACGTCACTGTTACTGGAGGATAAAGCAACGATTACAGTGAAACAGAGAGTGCAACACCTGCAAATCCTATAAAGCGCCATCCTGTTATCAGAAAGCACAGCCAAAAGAAAAGCCAATGGAGCAAATATCTTTAAAGTTAACCAGTGGCCAAGGCTACATAAGATTCGTATCTACTGCCATATTAACATAGGTAGCAGGAAATGCTCTACGACAGATTCTTGCTCAAGTCCCAGCAGGAAGGAGTGCTTTAGGAGGGAAGCCTGCACAGGAGCCTGGACCCTGGGCTGTTCTCGACAGTAATGCGATTGTATGCTGCAGGGTTCTGGAATGCCGTTAGTATCTGTGACCGTGTGATTTGTATTACTGTAGGAGAAAGTCGCATTTTTTAATCAGAGGAGGAATGTTCACCATAAGTAGCATGTTAGGAGTAGAGCTGACGGTGAAGGGAATAGGGTTGAGGGAGTGGGGTTGGAGGACTCCCAAGTGCCCCTCCTTCACTGCATCTGCTGGTAAAATCACAGCTCATTGTAAGGAAGCCAAATCCCACAGAAGCAGTTGGGGCTCTTCATGAGTCATCCCTCTGTGCCTCCATCTCAGCAGCGCCAAATGTGCTACGGATTTGAGGGGAGGGAAACAGCTGTTACCCTCTGAAGTTGCTTGCATCATCCAATCTAGAGACTGTCATTAGCACTGCCTTTACAGCAGAAGTTACTTTCTTGACCCCAGCTATGTCCCGACCTAGACAATTCCCAGGTGCCTGTTCTAACCAGTAGATTTAGTGCCTCCATAAATTGCTGTTGGTTTTCTTGTGGAATGGAGAGTGTTCTAGTGGTTAGAGCAGGGGAATCGTTCTCAGGACTCCTGAATTCTAGACTCTGCTCTGCTGGTGCCTTGCTCTGTGACCTTGTGCAAGTCAATTAACAATTTGCTCATCTGTGAAATTAATATAATAAAATATAGTTACCCCATTGGAGTGTTGTGAGGCTTAATTAGTTAATGTTTTTAAATCACCACAAGGTTTTTATTTTGTTTTGTTTTTTTAATGCGATGTGCAAAGTATTATCATTAAGAGAGCTGGGTTTCTGAGTAACCCTGTAGTCTATGCAGTGCCTGTGATCAGAGTCATTCTGTTTCTCTTTGCAGTGTATTCTGGCCATTCCACTGGAGTTTACTGGCTCCAAGGAAGGACGCGCTGACCTTATCCACTCAATGGCTACTTAAACCAAAGCAGAGGCATGATTACAAGCATCTGTCTTGGTTACTTGTTTACAAGTGATACCTGGCACTTGAAACAACAAGATGGAAATGTGAATCTTTGAGTGCTCACCTCTCTAGAGGCATCAGTTAGGGCACAGTTCTGGCTTTCCTTGCAGGTACACAGTGGGGGTGGGAAAATAGCCTCTTCTGTCCATCGTGTGCACCTCTGCAAGAGCAGGCTGGGTATGTACCCAGGCAAAGGGGTGCCTCAGAGCTCCAAGTGGGTGCATAAGTCCTTCCCTAGAGCTGGGTGGACACTACAAAACCGTATTTACAAGCACATGCACTCAGATTCCTAACAGCTGCTTAATTGGATCACTGCATCAGGCTGGCAGAGTTTGCCTGAAAATCACACCTGTTAGCAGTGGTGAGCCCGCTGGGCTTTGCTGACTCACTGGTACAGCTGGCTTCTTTCCCCACACAGGTATAAAGCAAAGGGGAGCAGCCCTCAGGCAAAGCAAGAGTTAGAGCAGTTGGGGGATAGACTGATCCTGAAAGAAGAAACAGTCAGTGTAACCAGTCAGGAGGGGCAGCTAAGCCTGGGGATAAGGATGAGGCTTAGGGTGAGGGTTTGTGGGATTCTGGAAGTACCTTTGAGTGACTAACTCAGACCCCAGGAGGGGTGACTTCATTTTGGCTCTCAGTATGTGCAGTGGTGTTTGGAGGGGGCCGGGGGCACCACCTGCTTACTGTGCCCTGTCCAGTTGCTCTTGGGAAACAGTCACACAAGCGAGTCTTTGTCTGCAGCAGTGTTCGGGGAATGGCTGTTCTTGGTACAGAGAGCCATGTTGGCAGGCGAGCAAAGATGCTTGAGCATGGACAGGCATCATCACAATGTATCATTCACTGGGTGGTGTTCTGTTTAAACAAATTCAGTTATAGAACCAGGGAGCCCAAACAACACTGTGTGACGGAGGTGACCAGTCACACACGAGTAGTGGAAGAGAGTGGTTCGCAAACGTCTCATTGGACGCTTAGGCAATCTGAGCTAAGGAGACTGGCATAGCAAGACTGTTGCAATCAGGTCAGGACTAAGTTGTATTGCCAGCACAGCTCAGTCTGATAGAGTTCATATTTACCACACAGGCCTATCAAATAGGACAATATCGCCATCCTAGGGAGAAAAAAAGACATAAGCAACAGAGGGAACATGAAATCCCAGTGATTTCATTTCTGTAATAAAGATTTCCACAATCTGGAATGTCCTGATTCTGTATTTCTGATGGCACTGAATGAGGCAGAGGGTGATGGGGCATAGGGCTAGGAATCAGAAGATCTTGGACCCTGTTGGGGTTTCACCTTGCAATCCCTCTGATCTCAGATCTAATGATTTCGTTGTCAGTTCTGCACAGTAGGCTTGAGATTCAGGCCATTAATATTGGGAATTATGTAGAGGAAGTACCATATATGCAAGGTAAAGCCAAGTCTAAAATCTGGCCCTAATCCAACAATAAGATCCACACGGCTGGACTCCTGCATCCAGGCAGGAAGCCTTATTAACTTTACTGGGAATCTGTGCTGGTGCACAGATCTGTCCATGGAGATGTCATTGCAGGAGCATGGCCTCTGACAATAAAATAAGTGTGTGTGTGTTATCAATGGTTCACAATTGAGCAGGAAGGGCATAGCGAGTGGGGTCCTGCAGGAATCTGTCGTAGGTCCAGTTCTATTCAATATCATCTTAAAAGATTTGAATAATACAGTAGAACCTCAGAGTTACGAACACCTCGGGAATGGAGGTTGTTTGTAACTCTAAAATGTTTGTAACGCTGAACAAAACATTATGGTTGTTTTTTCAAAAGTTTACAACTGAACATTGGCTTAATACAGCTTTGAAACTTTACCATGCAGAAGAAAAATGCTGCTTTCCCTTTATTTTTTAGTAGTTTACACTTAACACAGTACTGTACTGCATTTGCCTTTTTTTTTTTTTTTTTTTTAAATCATCTCTGCTGCTGCCTGATTGAATACTTCTGGGTTCCAAATGAGGTGTGTGGTTGACTGGTCAGTTCGTAACTCTGATGTTCTTAACTCTGAGGTTCAACTGTAGCATAGAGAGAACACTTATAAAGTTTGCAGACAATACCAAGCTAGGAGGGGTTGCAAGCACTTTACAAGTCAGGATTAAAATTCAAAATGAATTTGTCAAACTGGAGAAATGGCCTGAAATAAATAGGATGGAATTCAATAAGGACAAATACAAAGTATACTTAGGAAGGAATAATCAATTGCATGTCTGCTGGAATAGTGGTTGAAGCATGAAGGGACATATGAATCTTTAGTGCATCTGGTACATAAATATCTTGTGATGCCGGCTACAACAGTGCCATGTGAACGCCTATTCTCACTTTCAGGTGACATTGTAAACAAGACGTGGGCAGCATTATCTCTTGCAAATTGTAACCAAACTTGTTTGAGCAATTGTCTGAAGTAGGACTGAGTGGACTTGTAGGTTTTACATTGTTTTATTTTTGAATGCAGTTACTTTTTGTACATAATTCTACATTTGTAAATTCAACTTTCATTATAATGAGATTGCACTACAGTACTTGTATTAGGTGAATTGAAATATACTATTTCTTTTGTTTTTTACAGTGCAAATATTTGTAATAAAAAATAAATATAAAGTGAGCACTGTACACTTTGTATTCTGTGTTGTAATTGAAATCAATATATTTGAAAATGTAGAAAACATCCAAAAATATTTAAATAAATGGTATTCTATTATTGTTTAACAGTGTGATTAATCACGATTAATTTTTTTAATCGCATGATTAATTGTGATTAATTTTTTTAATCGCTTGACAGCCCTAGTAATAATATATTAGTAATAACAGATGTCATAGTCCATCTTACCAAGTATTTCATCCAAACAGGAGCTCAGATACCATGACAAGGTTTGTGATACAAAAAATGGTATTGGGATCTCAGAAGAAGAATAGTTCAGACCAGTGTGATCTCTCTCTCTCTCTCTCTCTCTGTGTGTTTAAACTTGAATTCTCCAATTGGTTGCAAAAATAACTGTCAAAAGTGTAAATAGCTATTTTTTATCTTCTTCATGCTGCAGCTAAGCTATAAATTTTCATCAGCCTGTCATTTTTATAACATCTAATAAACTCTTATTTTTAGCCTTCTCTCCCCAGAGCAATGTCAAACAAATGGATAGATACATCCGAAACAAGAACTAAAAGAACAAAATCCCGAACAGCCGTCAGTGTATGTTCTGAGAGCCTTGTTAAACATGTATAAAAAGTACCATATGTAAGTATGTGGATACAAACAAAATTATAATTTTAAGCCACTGAAAACATAGGCTTATAATGGAAAGTGTCAGGCAACCTTAAATTATAAGCAATACTGCTAGGCTTGTCCATGATATAGTACATGTGTGGTTAGTATACTGCCACTGAATCTATTCTGCAAAATTCTGCCTAGGAAACCCATAGATTTTTAGAAAATGTTCTAGGTCAAATTGTTGTTGTTTTTATTTTATTTCTATTTAGTTAGATTTAAATAATAAAAAGATGCCTATAAAATGCTTTAAGTGCCGCAACACATAACTAAGCAAATAATCATTTTAAATGGGGACTCAGCCAGCCACTTACAAAAACTTCCATCAGTGTTGTGGGAAGCATACCCTCCCCACAAACCCCTGGCAAACTAGTGTCTTTAGAAAGCAACATAACAAATAGAACCCAAGAAAAGTTTTTGCAAAAGTCAACATTATGGGCTGGTTCTCCTCTGCTACATTGGCTTTATTCCAGTGAAAGATGAAAATCAGGCCCTAGTTATATGGCTTCACTCAGCATCTTTTTGTGTGTGTGTGTGTGTGTACAGAATTATATTAATATTCTCCTGGTGCTGTCTGTCCCATGGCTGTGGGCATGTTAGGGTAAGTGAACACGGGCAGTGTGGATCTACGCTTTCAATCTGGAATTTTCAGACAGGTTAGCTTCCATTTAGCCACCTAAATAAGTGGCCACATTGGGTTCTGAGCCCCCTTCAGAAAATCTGGCCACAATGGAAGTACAATAGAACCTCAGAGTTACGAACACTCGGGAATGGAGGCTGCTCATAACTCTGAAATGTTCAGAACTCTGAACAAAACGTTATGGTTCTTTCAAAAGTTTACAGCTAAACATTGACTTAATACAGCTTTGAAACTTTACTATACAGAAGAAAAATGCGGCTTTCCCTTTATTTTGTTAGTAGTTTACATTTAACATAGTACTGCACTACATTTGCTTTTTTTTTTTTTTTCTTTTGGTCTCTGCTGCTGCTGGATTACGTACTTGCAGTTCCAAATGAGGTGTGTGGTTGACTGATCAGTTCGTAACTATGGTGTTCGTAACTCTGAGGTTCTACTGAACTGAGCTGCTTTGAAAATCTGGTCCCACCTGTGGGCACTGAGCACTTGAAAGTCTCTCCCCTAGAATGTTAAGGTTCAGGGGCCCCTTTAGATCAAACTGGATGTGTGCGCTTGCTAGCATACACGGGAAGTTTTCACACGCCCTCCTGTGCCAGCTTTGCCCCAGAACTGCTGTTTGTGAAGCTGGGACCTGGTCCTGTCACTTCTCTCTCCCTAAAAGGCAAACAGAAGAGAGAAGGGTGACAATCCCCTAATGTGCCAGCCAGCATGGCTGTAAGTTGACATACCTCTTGCTCCTGGGATGGTGTAGGAAGCACCCCATTGATCAGTTTGGGTGGTCACGACAGTCCAGGCTTCTTGAAAAGCTGGTCTTAACCAATCAGTAACTCCTGTCTGGGTTGCCCAGTGTCAGGTAGAAAGTAGGGTGACCATACGTCCCATTTTGGCTGGGACAGTCCCTTTTTTAAGCCCTGTCCTGGCCGTCCCAACTTTTTTGGCAAAACTGGACATTTGTCCCATTTGCTCTGATCATCAATGGGCAAGAGCAAATGAGACAAATGCCCAGTTTTGCCAAAAAAGTGGGGTGTGACGGACCCCTGGCTGCATGACTCCCTTCCTCCAGAGCCGTGGTTCTCAACCTGCGGCTGCCTTGTGGCCCAATCAGCACACAGCTGCGGCCCATGTGACATCCTCAGGGCCATAACAAGGGCAGGGTGGGAGGGGCACCTGCCCCCAGTGCAGAGCCGGGGGTGGGCAAAAATGGGGCAGCGCAGGATTGGGCCCAGAGTCAGCCCCCCTGACAGGATCGGGCCAAGCAGCAGGAGGAGGCCAGGGTGCTCAGTGCCCCCACAACCCACAGGATTGAAGGTCCAGTAACCCCAGCTGGAGCAGGTTCCCTGGCACTAGGACTGCAGTGGCGGGTGGGCAGGGCGGGCTGCACAGCTGGTAGGAGACCAAAAGGTGCGGGGAGGGGTGTGCAGGGGGCTGGGGCCATGGGAAGTGGGGAGCAGCCAATGCATGGGGGACACAGACTAGGTAAGGGACTGATCATTGGGGGAACTCCCTGGATGGGAGATAGATACTGGGGCACATTCCCTGGATGGGGGGGTTTAGTGCTGGGTGCAGTCCGCTGGGGGCTGGTGGCAGTTGCTTGGGGATGCATGGGGGAAGTCCCTAGGTGGGGGACTGGATGCTGGAGGGGGCAATCCCTGGGGCGGGGGGGCTGTTCTTCACTGCAGAGTTCTCAGTGCCTCTGTTTTCCCAGATGGAAAATGGGATAATGATACTTACTCCACTTGGCAAAGCAACTTCAGATCCTCAGCTCAAAGGTGCTGTACAAGCAAATAATAATTTGCTAGCTGCAAATTGAATTCAGTTGACAGTGATATAAACGTATAAGCTTTTAGCTCTGGGTACAGCAAATTGCTACATTTATCTAGCAATAATTTATGTCACATTTGCATTTCCAGGAATGTAAATATATATGTGAAAATATGGCTGTTTGTCACAGTGCTCACCATGTAGGGATTTAGTGAATGGGTCTGATTTTGATCCTATTCAACTTTGGGTTTTATGAATTAAAGATGACAAGCAGCTCATTCGTCTTTCCTCCTGTATTCTAAAATGCTAAGTGGAAGTGCTTGTTCAAGTGACAGACTAAATACGAAGCTTAGAACTAGATCTACAGTACCAAAGTCAGCTCTGGAATAAGTAGGCATAACTCCCAATTTATTTCAATATGAATTACTCCATTTTACTGAATGTTGCGCATAGTGTGAGCAGGTTCTGTACAGTTTTGCTAAAGCAGCTCAGTCATGACCAAAACCAGACACGCTCTAGTGTGGGAACTGAGCAAAGAGAGATCACTTTGTCAGTTTATGTGGTAATTTCTAGGGCTGTCAAGCAATTAAAAACATTAATCGTGATTGATCGCACGATTAATTGCACTGTTAAACAATAATGGAATACCATTTTAAAAATAGTTTTGGATGTTTCCTACATTTTCAAATATAGTGATTTCAATTACAACACAGAATACAAAGTGTACAGTGCTCACTTTATATTTATATTTAATTACAAATATTTGCACTGTAAAAAAACAAAAGAAATACCCGGTAGTATTTTTCAATTCACCTAATACAAGTGCTGTAGTGCAATCTCATTATCATGAAAGTTTAACTTACAAATGTAGAATTATATACAAAAAAACTGCATTCAAAAATATAACAATGTAAAATTTTAGAGCCTGCAAGTCCTACTTCTTGTTCAGCCAATTGCTCAGACAAACAAGTTTGTTTACATATGCAGGAGATAATGCTGCCCGCTTCTTATTTAAAGTGTCACCTCAACGTGAGAATAGGCGTTCTCATGGCACTGTTGTAGACAGCGTCGCAAGATATTTACGTGACAGATGCACTAAAGATTCATATGTCCCTTCATGCTTCAACCACCATTCCAGGGGACATGCGTCCATGCTGCTGATGGGTTCTGCTCAATAACAATCCAAAGCAGTGCGGACCGACGCATGTTCATTTTCATTATCTGAGGCAGATGCCACCACCAGAAGGTTGATTTTCTTTTTTGGTGGTTTGGGTTCTGTAGTTTCGCATTGGAGAGTTGCTCTTTTAAGACTTCTGAAAGCATGCTCCACACCTCGTCCCTCTCAGATTTTGGAAGGCACTTCAGATTCTTAAACCTTGAGTCAAGTGCTGTAGCTATGTTTAGAAATCTCACACTGGTACCTTCTTTGCATTTTGTGAAATCTGCAGTGAAAGTGTTCTTAAAATGAACATGTGCTGGGTCATCATCCGAAACTGCTATAAAATGAAATATATGGCAGAATGGGGGTAAAACAGGACATAGAATTCTCCCCCAAGGAGTTCAGTCACAAATTTAATTAACGTGTTATTTTTTTAACAAGTGGCATCAGCATGGAAGCATGTCCTCTGGAATGGTGGCCGAAGCATGAAGGGATATACGAATGTTTAGCATATCTGGCACGTAAATATCTTGCAATGCCAGCTACAAAAGTGCCATGCAAATGCCTGTTCTCACTTTCTGGTGACATTGTAAATAAGAAGAGGGCAGCATTATCTCCCGTAAATGTAAACAAACTTGTTTGTCTTAGCGATTGGCTGAACAAGAAGTAGGACTGAGTGGACTTGTAGGCTCTGAAGTTTTACACTGTTTTGTTTTTTGAATGCAGTTATGTAATAACAAAAATCTACATTGTAAGTTGCACTTTCATGACAAAGAGATTGCACTACAGTACTTTTATGAGGTGAATTGAAAAATACTATTTCTTTTGTTTATCATTTTTACAGTGCAAATATTTGTAATAAAAATAATATACACTTTAATTTCAAATTCAATACACAATACAATATATATGAAAATGTAGAAAAACATCCAAAATATTTAATAAATTTCAATTGGTATTCTATTGTTTAACAGTGCAATTAAAACTGCGATTAATCGCGATTAATTTTTTGAGTTAATTGCGTGAGTTAACTGAGATTAATCGACAGACCTAGTAATTTCGCGTCTGGTGCCTAAGGATTAGATTGATGCTAACAAACTCATTTTACTTGTAACCTAACTGATTTCAAGAGAAGTAAAATTAAAGGATATTCACGTGTCTTTCTCTCGACACAAACACTAAAAGCTTTATTGAATCAAGATAATATAGCAATGAGCCCAAGACATGAAGTTTGGCAATTATTTCTGGGTCTAAACTTCCCCAAAGTTCAGTAGAATCTGGATCAAGGATTTTGATCACTCTACGTCTAGAGACAAGGGCCAGCCACATTATTCTGATCAACATTAGGAAATGATCTGGCCTTTGTCTGAGTGTTTGGATATAGGTCCCACCTGTGCCCGAACTGTGGCCCTGCCCTCCCCCCATGCCGCCCCTTCTCCCTGAGCCCCTTCTCCCCTGCTCGCTCCTCTCTGCCCCTCTCCCCCCATCACTTGCCCTTAAGACCAGTAAAAAATGGGGGAGCTATGGCCCCCTGACCTTCATTGTTCTGGCACCCCTGAACAGAACACAAAATCAAAATCAAATGATGGCATGGGAGGTAGAAACAGAGACTTATATGTTGAGGGAGAGAGAACAAATGGAATAGGAATGAATCAGTTCATGCATCAGGGTCCACAGAATCTGGCTAGGGAATAAGAACACAAGAACGGCCATACTGGGTCAGACCACTGGTGCATCTAGCCCAGTATCCTGGCTTCTGACAGTGGTTGATGCCCTATTCTGTTAATTCCCACCGAAGCACCGGGCAATTGTTGAGTGATCCATTCCTTCTTGTCCAGTCTGAGCATCTGCTCAGCCGGGCAGGAACAGAAGGGGACTGTAAAAAGCCCAGGAGCTGCAGCCTGCAAGTAGGAAGGAGGACGGCTGGGCTGTACTGTACTTTATTGTACTGTACTGTAGTCTAGTCCTGTCCTGTTAGGATGACCAGACAGCAAGTGTGAAAAATCGGGATGGGGGTTGGGGGTTGTAGTGGGGCGGTCCCCCGCTCCTGCCCTTAGGGGCTTAGAACAGCCCAGCAGAGGGCTGTGGCTGGGGCAAGCAGCTCCCAGGCTGATTGGGGAAGTAGGCCCAGCTGGGAGCCATGCCCCAAACACGCTACAGCCAGCCTGTATAAAAGGCTGGAAGCCAGAAGCCCAAACACAGTCTCTCTCTCTCTGTAGAGAGAGATGGGCCTGGCTGCAGGGAGCTAGGAACAGAGTACCTGAGTGGAGCAGGGCTGGGGAAAGGCAGAGGAGCCGGGGAGCTCTAGCCTGGAAAGCCCCAGGCTGCGGCCTAGCAAAGGCCAACAGGTACTGGGCGTCTCTCTCTGCCTTCAGAGAGAGAAGGGCCTGGCTGCTGGGAAGCTCAGGGTGCCTAGAGTGAGGCAGGGCTGGGGAGCTCCAGGCTGGCAACGCCCAGGCTGCAGGGCCTTGTACAGGGCTCCAGAGAGGCACTGGGTTCCAGAGAGGGGCAGCAGGTCCAACCCCAACCTAGCCTATGATGAGTGGCTGACACTGCAGTCTGCCCCAGGGCGCGGGGGCTAGTTGGTGACTGGCAGTAGCCTACAACTGAGGCAAGGTGGGGATAGTGGGTGAGGGTTCCCTTGGGAGCGGGAGACCCAGAGAAAGGGGCACCGGGGTCCTGGGAGGGACACGGGCCGGAGGCAAGCCGGATCACCAGCCTGCAGGGGGCGCTCCAGCCGCTGGAACGAGCTAATTCCCAAGACGACCAGCAGGAGGTGCCGCAGGGGTGAGTCTGCGCTCCCTTACAGGGGTAATAGGAGCCTATATAAAAACAAGACCCAAAAATCGGGACTGTCCCTATAAAATCGGGACATCTGGTCACCCTATGTCCTGTCCTGTGAGGAGGGTGTGTGGGCTGGAAAACCCAAAGAGGGAAAGGAGACAGTTATTAAGGAAGAAGCCCAGCAGCAAGGGCTAAGATAGCACAGGCTGCATGTTATAGGGTCCCTGAGCTGAAGCCCAGTGTAGAGGGTGGGGCTGGGTTCCCCTAGCAGCCACTGGGTAGTGGCACAGGGTGTTGGAGATGTCACCCAGACAACTGGTCTGGAAGGACTGTGATTTCCTCAGAAGGAGAGGAATTGAGTGACCTGGCTGGAGGGCCAAGCCATGAACCAGAAGCTGCCGCTCCAAGAGTGAGAGAGGCTGCAGACAGAGAGAAGAAGGTGGGTAGAGAGACTGCTGAGGGGGGTGTAGCACCTGGCAGAGCTAATCCCCAGGATGGCCAGAAGGAGGTGCCATGAGTGGTGAGGGACCCCGTCACACTTGTCTATAGTGGTACTTCCAGGGGCAGCGAGTTATATGGGCCCATGGTGCCCGTGCTCCAGCAATATTCAGGGCCCGGGGGCCTGGCTCCACCAATGTTCAGGGCTGGCTCTCTCCCCCAGCCCCACCTGCTGCCCCCATGTGCCTCCCCCGAGCGTCCCTGCCTGCGCCCTGGGCAGCGGGTGGCTGCCCCCTGCAGCTCTGCACTGTGCTCTGCTCTGCCAGCCCCTGGCATCAACTGCTGCCGCAGGGTCCTAGCGCCCCCATCACCAGGGCAGGCTGCCCCTGCCCTTCCGCCTTTGACGGACAGACCCTTCCCTTTTCCGGCGGGACCCTCCACCAGCACAGCCCCCCCCACCCCCCCGCCTGCAGTTACCACTCCTGCCCTATGCTGGGCAAGAGGCAGTCCCATCCCCCACCCCCAGTGAGGCTACAGTGAGGGGCAGTAGCAGGGGAGGAGGCGCACATGTGATGGCAGCCCTCCTTCCCCACCTCAGGGAGGTCAGGAGGCTTCCTGGACCTGAGAGGGGACTTAGGAGCATGTGCAGTGACAGTGGTGCGAGGTGAGTATGCTGCTGGTGGGGAGAGGGCTGGGGGGAGTCCTCTCTGGCCCCAGCTGGGGGCAGCCTGCCGGCCCCCCAAACTCCTCATCCCTGGCCCCACCCCAGAGCCTGCACCCCCAACCAGAGCCCTCACCCCCTCTCACCCCAACCCTCTGCCCCAGCCCTGAGCCCGCTCCTGCACTGTGAACCCCTCATCCCCAGCCCCACCCTGCAGCCTGCACTCCAACCCTCTACCTGAGCCCCTCCCTCATTCCCAACCCCTCATTCCCAGCCCCACTCCAGAGCCCTCACATTTTTACATTATTTAAAAAAAAAATCAGCTTACAAGGCAGGTGTGTGGGGGGCGGGACTTGGACCTGTTCTGGGCACCACCAAAAATTATACAAACCTGCTGCCCCTGGGTACTTCTGCCAGCAGGGCTGCACTTCTGATGATGTGATGGCCACCACCTTGGCCAACACCAAGGGGTTAAACCAGGGACCTTTACTGCTTGAGCTAAAGAGGCAGGCTCTGCATCTGTGCTGTAACAGACTCACAACCTCTGTGGGTTAAAAATAGAGAGGGAAATGTAACACACAGACCACTGGGTTATAGTAGCAGCAGTGGGCCAAATTCATCCTGGGGGTAATTCAACTTAAGTTGGTAGAGTTGCATCTGGGCTAAAGTCAGCCCCAAACATTCAGAACTAGTCGGGTTAGATTATGGTCTTATTTCCATTGCAGTAGATCAGGAGTAACCACACTGAGTTCTGTGGAGTTAGTTACCCCAGATTTACACCTGGGTAACTAAGAGCAAGATTTCCCCTAATGATCCAGTCATCAGAAGTTAGCTTCTGTTAAGCTCATAAAACCAGCTGCCTGATTTGCTAACAATGTGCCTGTGTATTGTAATTGTGTGGTCTTTAAAGTGCAACATTAGCAATAAAACAGAAGTGCTTCTTCACTATTCACTTGAATTCAACTTTTTCTGAATGGATGTGGAATGAATTCCTGTTCTGTTCTATTTTGGTTCTTAAACCACGCTCATCACTGTAGTATTTGAGTGCCTTCCAGTAGGTCACTTGCACCCTCCAAAGACTGGTTGACCCTACTAATTTTACAATCTGCAGATGTGTTTAGGTGACAATTTTAAAATGGAAAGAATATCTGTACAAACCACATTCTGGGCGGCTGTGCTATGCACAGAGGCCTCTTATTCCAGGAAAGGCCATCAGGCCTGATGTTATGTGGGAAATGCTCTTAGTGAGATGAAATCTGATTATGTAGCTAGGGTCTCCTTTTTGTGACCCTGAAAATTCCATTAGTGAATTGCTATGTAAACTTCAGGGTTAAGTGTGACTTGTTTACATTAAGCCCCATTTAATACTGGTTTGGAAGCTATTAGTACACCAGGGGCCTATGTTAGATGGAACTTTCCTAACGTTATTTAGATCCCATGTGCAAAGAGATATGGTGATGTATGGCTCAAACCCAATGCTCTCCAGCACTTTATTTTTATCTTAATTTTGAACTAGAATGACTAATCAGTAGAGGCTTCATTTGTGGGAATAGGGAGCAAGGAGTTGGGAAGCCAAAGGCCTACCCACTCCTAGTTATCCCATGGGCGTTGGCTGCCAGAGAGCGGGAAGGGGGGAGAAGGGGAAGTGGTCTCTCCCACTCATTTCCTATCCTGCCCAAGGAGAGCAGAGCATGATGCACCCTCTCCAAGGGCCGTGCAGCAGACACACTGCGTGCGTTGCTGGCTGTCTGATTCAGAATTCCTCCTGGAGATTCTAGCCCTGGCGGAGTCTCTCCAGGTCCCCTTCCAGTCTGCATGAGGCACCTGTGACGGGTTGGATCACAGAAACCCACTTAGTAGCTGCCAACTGATGTGCAAAGGCTACCTCTGTTCCTGTTCTCCCTGCCAGCTCAGTGGCTTCAGCTCCCTGTCTTGGTGAAGCCAGACACACTCGTCTGCTCCAGCACAGACTCAGGGTCTGAATCACCTGTCCCAAAGCTACAGGTTTACCTGAGAACAGCTCACAGAAGTGTGCTTGCCTTTAGCACTCAGATGCCCAATTCCCAATGGGGTCTAAACCCAAATAAATCCGTTTTACCCTGTATAAAGCTTATACAGGGTAAACTCATAAATTGTTCGCCCTCTATAACACTGATAGAGAGATATGCACAGCTGTTTGCTCCCCCAGGTATTAATACATACTGAGTTAATTAATAAGTAGAAAGTGATTTTATTAAATACAGAAAGTATGATTTAAGTGATTCCAAGTAGTAACAGACAGAACCCACTTCTTGCATCCGAAGAAGTGGGTATTCACCCACAAAAGCTCATGCTGCAAAACGTCTGTTAGTCTATAAGGTGCCACAGGATTCTTTGCTGCTTTTACAGATCCAGACTAACACGGCTACCCCTCTGATACAGAANTTACTCACTTGCCAGCACACATGTATACAGGAAGACTCACAGGTAAATACAGCCATCTGCAGACAATGGCTCTGGTTAATGGGAGTCATCAAGATTCCAAACCACCATTAATGGCCCACCCTTTGCATAATTACAATAGGCCCTCAGTTATATTTTATATTTCTCGTTTCAGATACAAGAGTGGTACATTTATACAAATAGGATGATCACACTCAGTAGATTATAAGCTTTGTGATGATACCTTTTGCATGAAGCATATTCCAATTACATTATATTCACTTATTATCATGTTTTTACAAAACCATATAGACTGCACAACGTCACAGCACCCAGGGTACATTCAGCCCTAAGTAGAGGGACAGCATTGAGTACAATTCCCTTGCCCATCTGTACAACAGATATTTCAGAGTCAGAAAGCTGTTTAGTGTCTAGAATTTGGCAGGGGGAGGCAATGGAAAAAAATCCATGTATAAATCCAAGGCATGTTTCTCCTATCATATAAGGATGCACAGTGCACTGCATTTACCTGCATAATCTGTTCGTTCACAAAATAATGCAATCCCAGTCTGAGTCAATAAAACCGAAAGATGGAACATTTCACAGGGGCAGAACTGTGTCACGAAAATTGCACAGTGAGAAAAGTGTATTTAAAACCTGAGGGCTCAACTGATATTGTAAAGGCACTGGCCTGTATTGGGACTTAGGAGTGGTGCAATGCTGAAACGCCCTGGGTGGGTGGAGGTCTGGGAGTCACTGCATCACCCTGGCAGGGGAACTCCAGGAGACAGAATCCCTCCTGGAGTTACCCACAGCACAGGAGGGAGTGGTCACCCTGCACTGTCCCTTAGGAGCAGACAGTATCCTGTCTCCACACAGCCACTGAGCACTGCTGACTGTCTGGAGGGATGAAGTGCCATGGCCCAAAAGATGCCAGTTCTCATTGCTGAGGATTCCTTACTGTGGTGTATTGAGGACTGTGTTGGAATTGCAAGCTGTCCCTTTAGGACAGAGGTCTCCAAAATGTGGGGGGGGGGGTGTGTCCCCCCCCAGGGGGATGTAGAGGAACATCTGGGGGGGGAGGGCAAGGCCCACACCAGTCCCCATGACGATGGGGAGGGAGCGCCATCCAGCCCCTCCCCACCCCCAGCCGCAACCCTGGCTCCCGGCCCCGGTCCTGGCCACATCCCCAGCCTCGGTGCAGCTCTGCTTCTGGCCCTGTTCCAGCCCCAAGCCTCGGCCGCTAGCCATGGCTTCGCTCCTGGCCTGGGGGCAAGGCCGGGAGCGGAGCTGCACTAGCTACAGGCCCGACTGCCAGCCCCCAATGCAGCCCTGCTGCGGCTCCGCTCCCACCCCCAGTCTCGGCCCCTGGCCATGGCCCCATTCTTGGCCCCAGACCCACCCCCAGCTGCAGTCCCAGCCTTGGCCCCCTTACCCTTGTCTGCGTCCCACCCCCCGTCTGGAGCCGCGGCCCCATTCCCAGCCCTAGTTCCTGGGGGGTGCAGATAGGTAAGGCGAGGGGTGTGACCCTCAAGTTTGGGGACAGCTGCTTTAGGAGTAAAGTTTCCTGGTCCTGCTTGCAGGCAATGGGGCTCTGAAGGGAAGTGTGATATCTGGGCTTACCTGTAGGCAGTTTAGATTCTGCAGTCAGCCAGCCTAGACTAAGGTGAGTTGAGTTGTGCCTCACTGTTTCAGGGAGCAGCCTGGTTTCTCCCTCTCTGTTTTGGGGTTCTTGTGTGGTTTTGTTCTGAATTTTAACAAACAAAGAAGTGTTATGTTGCAGCTTTCCAGCAAGAGTACTTGTTTTTCTCTAACTTGTGTGTGTGCTGCGAACATAACCGTGCCGCAGAGTCAATTGAGAATAGGTGCCAGGGCTAGTAGCCTTTGCATGCAGATGTGTGAGGGTGTAGCCCATGCCTCAGAGTGTTGCGATCTGAAGACAGGACAGACCTGTTAAAAGATCGGCATAGACCAAAAATGTGACCAGGTGCACATATGTTATACTGTATTATGTGGTGTGCATCATGATATGCATGAGAAGTGTAATATAATGTCACACGGAGATGTGTGTATGCATTTTATCTACAGGCGCTCATGCATTACACAGGTCTGCGGAGACACCTACTGTGAAAGACGTGCAACACCTGCTCCCAGGGGCTGTGTTTGGAGTGGTGAGCCATACTCAGGCTCAGCAGCAGGTGGCGGGAGTGCTGCTCCTGGATGCACGGTACAGCTTTAATCTCCCTGGGCTGGTTAGCGCAGGTATGCTGAATGTTTCAGGATCAAACAGTACAATAAACACGCAGATTGGAATTGAAATGGTTCAGTCCTCTAACACAGGTGGCTCGAGACGGCAAAGGCAGAGGAGACCCTGTAGAGAAATCGTGTGGTGCAAAGGTCTTAGGGAGAGTGGTGTCAGCATGAGAATTCGGTAATGCTCGATGGCTGATTTGCAGAGCAGCAGTGGTGGTGGTTTTCTGGGATTGCCGTACAGAGGCTGTGAGGGTTAGAGAGTGGCTCGGGGCTGAGCTGAATTGTAGTTGGCTTTTGGCTACTGGGGGAGGAAGCGTCAGCCTCAGAATGCTTGGCCATGGGTCCTTTGCAGGGTGGAAATAAGAGCAGGCAAATCTCCTTTGTCTGCAATGTGCGGAAGGCAGACAGACTTTGGGGGAACATTCTGTGAGGAAAGGGGGGTCTGCATGAAATGGGAAACAAAAGTCTTAAGGTCTCTGACTTAGTGGCCCTGAAAGAGCCATGTCATTCTAGGGAGAGAAGAGCGCTCGTCCCTCTCTCCTGCAGGATACTAATAATTCCCATTGATCACTGTGGTGCCCTGAGGGGGGAGTATGTGGACCCCTTAACCAACATGGAATTAATTACAGCATCGAGGCTGCCCATCCGGACCGGTTTAAACTGGCTTGACAGCCAGATGCCATGGAAACCCTCCATTCCTGCCAGGCTGGTAACTGGAGCTAAACCCCAAATGGTCCCCTTAGCAAGCTGAGGGTTAAAACCTTCCCTAAGGCAGCAAGAGACCCCACAGCTTCCGTTGACTTGGCTTGTTAGCCTGCCCTTCAGGAAATTTATGTTGGCTACCATAGCTAATTACTTGAGGGTATCGTCAAACTCAGAAGGCTGGATATACGAACCCATCAGGGAAATGTCTGGGAGACATCATACAGGAAGCTGTGGGTGTTTTGCTTTAATACCATGCCCAGAGCTGACTCTGAACTATAAGAACTTTTTATTTAGCCTGACAACACCCCTGTGAGGCAGTGCAGTGCTGGTATCCCCACTCCTTCACACAACGCACAGTCTACCTGTGGAGCTCGTTGCCACGGGATGTTGTGAAGGCCAAAAGTATAACTGGGTTAAAAAAAAAGAGAAGTTTATGGAGGATAGGTCCATCAATGGCTATTAGCCACGATGGTCAGGGATACAACCCTGCTCTGGGTGTCCCGGTGTCCCTAAACCTCTGACTGCAAGAAGCTGGGACTGGATGACAGGGGGTGGATCACTTGATGATTTCCCTGTTCTGTTCATTCCCCCTGAAGCATCTGGCCCCACCCACTGTTGGAAGACAGGATACTGGTCTAGATAGCCATTGGTCTGACCCAGTATGGTCATGCTAATGTACTTTATAGACTGGGAATGGAAGCACAGAGTGACTTGCCCAAGGTCATACAGGAAGTCTGTGGCAGAGCAGGGACTTGAACCCAAGTCTTATGCTAGCACCCTAACCACTGGACCATTTTTCCTAATGTAAGTATACTGGCTGTTCCCACACACACTGAAGTGTTGAGTTTTGATGTGAACATTTCCTGTACACACACACACACACACACTCTTTCTCTCTCTCTCTGAAAATGATGACCACTCCCACAGACTTCCTTCCTGCTCTACAATTTTCCCCCTTGGAAGATGGGATCGACATGGCTGGGGGAGTGCTGGTGCTTCCTTGTACGACAGCACACTACTGGAAAAGGAGATGCTGTACCCTATAGAACACTGCGCTCCAATACAGCAAACTGTCACTCTGAATTATTTAATGAAGGAAGCTGCCATGTCCATGAGTCTCTTGAAAGGAAAGCTTGCTGTGTGAGGACTGAGGTAAGCATGTTTGCATGCAACTGCCCACAAGAGGCCAGAACAGGTGCAGTTGTTACATTAATTAATCAGCGTTTCTGACTGCGTCAAAGAAAATCAAGTTAACAATAGCTGATGCATAAGAAAGACCTAGGGAACATTGATGACCATGCATTTTTTTAGTCAAACTGAGCCAGGAGAATTGTCTCTCTCTAATTTGCTCTTGCCACTTCAGATGCACTATTTTTAGGGAGCAGTGTGACTGGGTTGGGCTCTTCCAACAATGGCTAAACATTTAACAGCTGAAGGCGTAATAAATACGTTGAATAAGGAACCGCCACATTGAGTCAGACCAATGGTCCATCCAGCCCAGTATCCTGTCAGTATCCTGACAGTGGCCAATGACAGATTCTTCAGAGGGAATGAACAGAACAGGTCATTTATCAAGTGATCCAGCATCTGGCAGTTAGTGGCTTAAGATATGTCTACACTGGAATTAAAAACCCAAGGCTGGCCTGTGCCAGCTGACTTGGGATTGCGGGGCTCAGGTTAAGGGGCTGTTTAATTGCAGTGTAGATATTTGCACTTGGGCTGCAGCCCAGGCTCCAGGACCCTGCAATCCCAGAGCTCAGATGCCTGAGCCCAAATGTCTATGCTGTGGTTATACAGCCCCTTAGCCCAAGCCTGAGTCAGCTGGCACAGGGCAGCCGCGGATGTCCAATTGCAGTGTAGACATACCCTTAGGGACACCCAGAACATGGGGTGCATCCCTGACCATCTTGGCTAATAGGTCCATCAATGGCTATCTTCCATGAACTCATTTAATTCGTTTTTGAACCCAGTTATATTTTTCTAACCTTCATAACATCCCCTGGCGATGAGTCTAGAAGATGACTATATGTGTGTGTGAAGAAATACTTCCTTATGTTTGTTTTTAAACCTGCTGCCTATTAATTTCATTGGATGACCCCTGGTTTTTGAGTTATGTAAAAGGGTAAATAACACTTCCTTATTCACTTTCTCCGCATGACAGAAGTCTATACAATCATGAATCATATCCCCTCTCAGTTGCCTCTTTTCCAAGCTGAACAGTCTGTCTTCTTAATCTCTTCTCATATAGAAACTGGTCCATACCCCTAATCATTTGTGTTGCCCTTCTCTGTACCTTTTTCAATTCTAATATCTCTTTTTTTCTTTTTTTGAGCTGGGGTGACCAGAACTGCACGCAGTATTCAAGGTATGGGCATATGATGGATTTATGTAGTGGCATTATGATATTTACTATCTTATTACCTATCCCTTTCCTAATGATTCCTAACACGGTTAGCTTTTTTGACTGCTGCCCATCGAGCAGATGTTTTCAGAGAACTATCCACAATGACTCCAAGGTCTTTCTTGAGTAGTAACAGCTAATTTAGATCCTATCAGTTTGTATGTATAAGCAGAGTCTGGATGAACTCTCCCCTGACAACTAGTGATGAGCTGTGGAAAAAGACTCTAGAAGCTGATCTTATTTGCATGGACACACCCACTCTGCCTAGGTGCTCAGCATGATGGGACTGCTTGCCCAAATGATCACTTGTGGCTGGTGTTGGATCCCTAGTCTCCTTGTTACTGGGGCAGGAGGAATAAAGTGTTGCTATCCTTGTTGTGTGAACCGAGGGCAGCAGAACTGTACCTGGCCTACCCCAATGGAGGGACTCACCCTCAACTTAACAGCACTCACTAGGCAGGGGACATGGGTTCCAAAGGCCAATGAGTTGAGAGAGGGTGGTGATAGGTACTTATAGCTGGTGGTGTGGGCCCTGTTTAAGGGCCTGAGACACTATTTGACCCTTTCTTTCTCTCTCTCTCTCTCTCTCTCTCTCTCTCTCCATGGTTTAATAAAAGCTAATTTAGACTCAATTGAGAGTCTTGTTACATGCTGCAGAGCTAAAGTCACTGATACCTAGGTCTAAATATTAGACCTACTTTGGGACAGTGTCTCTATTGCAAGAGACTGCCCAGTATGCACCAGCAGTGAGGCTCCCCCACTAAGAACTGAAATCACTGAGAGCTGTGTTAAGTATGGGGGGGCCCTGAAGACATCTTGGCAAGCGGGCAGCTAGCAGGGCGGATGGCAGAGAGATGCGATCAGCAGGGCAGCTGGTGGAGAGGTGTGGCAAGTGGCCAGCAGAGAAGCTGGTGGAGAGGGCTAGAGCAGAGCCCTGCAGAGGCGTGGCAATTGGCCGGCGATGAGTGAGTGCCCAAGCAGTGCAGCATGTGAGGTGCCTACTTACCCACCACCTGCCTTCCACACAGGGTGGGAGGTGAACTTTGTGGATGAACTTCTGAACTCTGGGGCTGCATTGGCCAAGGACAGCAACTGTGAGTGGGGTACAGAGAAGGGATGAGCACATTAAAGGGACTTTTGGGTTGCTGGACTTAAGACCCTGAGGGGAAAAGGACACAGCCCAACTTACTTGGGTGTGGGTCTTTTGCTCATGGTTTGTGTTTATGAGCCCTAGTTGCGGTGTTTTCACAAATTAATGCTGAGTTAATTCCCTACTTTTATTAAAAGTTTTTGCTACAATCAGACTCTGTGCTTGCGAGAGGGGAAGTATTGCCTCTTAGAGGCGCCCAGGGGTGGTATGTAATTGTCCCCGGTCACTGGGTGGGGGCTCGAGCCAGTTTTGTGTGGTATTGTTGAAAAGGAACCCCTAGATACTGAACCCAGCCCTTGTTGCTGCTGGCTTCACCTGGCAGAAGGGTTACATATGTATAGTTGGGATTATGTTTTCCAGTGTGCATTACTTTGCATTTATCAGCATTGAATTTCATCTGCCATTTTGTTGCCCAGTCACAAAGTTTTGTGAGATCTTTGTAACTCTTCGCAGTCTTCTTTGGGCTTACCTATCTTGAGTAATTTTGTATTGTCTGCAAATTTTGCCACCTCACTGTTTACCCCTTTTTCCAGATCATTTATGAATATGTTGAACAGCACAGGTCCCAGTACAGAACCCTGGGGGACCCGGCTATTTATCTTTCTCCATTCTGAAAACTGACTATTCTTTGTTTCTTGTCTTTTAATCAGTTACTGATCCGTGAGAGGATCTTTCGTCTTATCCCATGACAGCTTACTTTGCTTAAGAGACCTTGTCAAAGGCTTTCTAAAAGTGCAAGTACCCTATATACATTCGATCACCATTGTAGACATGTTTGACCCCCTCAAAGAATTCTAATAAATTGATAAGGCATGATTTCCCTTTACAAGAGCCATGTTGACTCTTCTTCCACAAATCATGTTCATTTTGTGTCTGATAATTCTGTTCTTTACTATAGTTCCAGTCAATTTGACTGGTAATGAAGTTAGGCTTACCGGCCTGTAATTGCCAGGATCTCCTCTGGAACATTTTTTTTTTTTTTAAATTGGCATTACATTAGCTACCCTCCAGTCATCTGGTACAGAGGCTGATTTAAGTGATAGGTTACATACCACAGTTAATAGTTCTGCAATTTTGTATCGGAGTTCCTTCAGAAATCTTGGGTGAATACGATCTGGTCCTGGTGACTTATTACCATTTAAATTATTGATTTGTTCCAAAACCACCTCTATTGACACCTCAATCTGGGACAGTTCCTCAGATCTGTCACCTAAAAAGAATGGGTCATGTGTGGGAGGCTCCTTCACATCCTCTGCAGTGAAGACTGATGCAAAGAATTAATGTAGCTTCTCTGCAATGGCCTTATTTCCCTAGAGTTCTCCTTTTAGCACCTTGATTGTCAAGTGGCCACACTGATAGTTTGGCAGGTTTCCTGCTTCTGATGTACTTACAAAAACTGACAGCAAATTTTTTAAAAATCTTTTACTAGTTGCTCTTCAAATTTGGTTTTGGTCTGCCTAATTATACGTTTAGACTTGACTTGCCAGAGTTTATGCTCCTTTCTATTTTCCTCAGCAGGATTTGACTTCCAATTTTTAAAAGATGCCTTTTTGCCTCTAACTGTGTCTTTTACTCTGTTTAGCTATGGTGACATATTTTGGTTGTCTTGCTATTTTTTTTTAATTTGGGGTATACATTTAATTTGAGCCTCTATTATGGTGTTTTAAATGAGTTTCCATGCAGCTTGCAGGCATTTCACTCTTATGACTGTTCCTTTTAATTTGTTTAACTAGTTTCCTCATTTTTGTGTAGTTCCCCCTTTTGAAGTTAAATGCTACTGTGGTGGGCTTCATTGGTATTCCCACCACCACCACAAGGATGTAAAATTTAAATATATTGTGGTTGCTATTACCGAGAGGTTCAGCTATATTCACCTCTTGGATCAGATCCTGTGCTCTACTTAGGACTAAATCAAGAATTGCCACTTTCCTTCCTTCCCTTGTGGGTTCTAGCACTAGCTGCTCCAAGAAGCAGTCATTAGTAAGATTTATTTATTTTTAAAGTGTCAGATTAACAGTCCTGGAGACTGGAATCCTCTTTCTAACCACAGAACAGATACAGCATGGGCAGATGTGGTACAAGCTTTATCATCTCATAGCTGCCCTGCTTATGTGCCTCAACCCAGGACTGAATGGCCCACTTCTAGGAGTGTGAAGTGGCTGTTTGTTCTCTAGGCCTGTTTCCCCACTCTGATGAGACTGTCATCAATTATGTTGGTAACTCTTACAGTGTGGATACTTGTCCACTAAGGATTGGACAGACACCACCAAATCACTTCTCACAGACTAACAAACAGACACTGATGATGCATAACATTTGAGACTTTGGGAACACAGATCTTTGCATCCTAACAATTACACTAAAATAAACAATAATTATTTAAGCCATACACAGAATGGGCAATTACTTTTAAATGTGAAATATCTTTGATAGGGAAAATATTTATCTCAAAGAAGTCACTAAATGTTTACACTTTCAGTGGACTAAAATATAGTTCAGATGATGAGTTCCCAGGCTACATCAGCAATTAGGTACATTCTGGTAAACTACTTCAATCATGTATTAAAACTTCACACCAAAAAGTTAGAACAGGAAACTAATTTAGAAGACAATTGAATTTGAATAATAAACCAGTCTGGGGTAATGTTCTTAGCTCATCTGGATCTTTAAGGAGGCAGTATAACAACTCATCTTACAATTAAAGATTAAATGAAATAAGGTTCTGTCAATATTTCAGAAGCTCTAACTTGGCACAAATAGAATGCATATAAAATTTGTCATTAGTAATAGTAAAAACCAGTATTTTGTGATTTTCACAGATAAAACACATTTAAAACCAAAAAGTCTTTCAAAATAGCTTGTCTTTTCTCAATTTGTGAGGCTGGTAAATGTCTTAATGATGATTATTACTATTAAGGTTTTGGAAGGGACTACACTACACTTTGATAGTGCCTTTCATTTGATATCAAGGTGTTTCATGGACATACTAATAAAAGCTGTCATAACTGTTTTTTAAGGTAGGATATATAGTGGACTTTTCACTCCTCTCTGAAGTGCAGATAACTACCCCTTGGGTGGAGCATTGTTTCCTGTTAGCCATTTACCTTCTGCTTTCTTCCGAACTTAGATTTTTCCATATGGCAACACACATACTGTTGCTAGACTCTTAGCCTTTCTACACAGACTCTCTTATTTTAATGAGCCATCTTTGCACCTATGACCTTTCATCTCAAGGTCTCAAAGCACTTAAAGGTGAATATTATATCCCTACCTTATAGTTAGCAAAACTTTGGCACAGAGCAACGGAGTAAGTTATTTATTATTTGTATTATGGTAGTACCTAGTACCACTGTGCTCGATACTGCACAAACACGGAACAACTCCAGTCTCTGTGCCAAAGAGTTGACAATCTGGGTAATCTGCACAGTTAACTCTTGCCATTTTTTTATAGTGAATCTCACAATAAATATTTTATATTTTTACTTAAAGCCCCAGCTCCTGGATTCATGTGAATGTGAGAATCTCAGCTTTCATTTTTAAAACAAGTGTGTTTCTAGTCCTTCTGTCTGCAGAGAAAAGTTTGAAAATATGACCTGAGTGTACCCTAAAGTTGAAAAAAAAAACCCCAGAAGGCACATAAAAAGAACCCAAAATGTATTTCCAAGCCAGTCTCATGATTTTTGAACATTTGGGATTGGCAATACTGTTAAATGTATGCTGCCATTTTTAGCTAAAATCGTGACTTTCATCTGAGATCACAGCTTCGTTCTTGATGCATCAATTAGCAATAATAGATCTGTGGGAGACTGAGATCATATTTCTAGGACTAGTGCTCCTGGATGTGCAGTTGTGGTAACTATAGTAGCACCCTACACTGAATTCTAAAGAACATTCTGTTTGGGGGGGTCAAAGTAACTCTGTAGGCATAATACAAAATGTGACCAATTCATTGTCGTCTAGCGGGACTGCAGCTCCATTCTTTCCTATGGGGAGAAGGCAGCGGCGTATTATCGCCTAGGCCGACAAATTTGCAGGGGCGGCAAATTTGAGCACCCACGGAGAAGTTCCCCTGCTCCAGCTGCCTCCTCCATGAGCGCGCCGCCGCTTCCTGTTTCTCTCCCCTCCCTCCCAGCGCTTGCGCCGCGAAACAGCTGTTTCGCTGGGCAGGGAGGGAGGGGGGAGGAGGGGGAACGTGGCGTGCTGGGGAAGAGGCTGGGGTGGGGATTTGGGGAAGGGATCCAATAGGGGCAGGGAGGGGCAGGGCCGGCGCTTCCATTAGGCGACCTAGGCGGTCGCCTAGGGCGCTACTATTTTGGGGGCGCATGCGCCCCCGCCGCCCGTAGAAAGTTGGGGGCGGGACCTTCCGCCGCCGCTGTTGGGGGCGGGGTTTCGGGGGCGGGACCTTCCGCCGCCTAGGGCGCCGGCAGAGCTGGCGCCGCTACTGGGGAGGGGGCGGAGTTAGGGCGGGACTTTGGGGAAGGGGTTGGAATGGGGGAGGGAAAAGGGTGGAGTCGGGGTGGGGCCAAGGGCAGCAATTATTTCAGGGCCTAGGGGCGGCAAAATTATTAATCCGCCACTGGGAGAAGGGAAAGAGACCAGGTGACAGGTGTGTCCATATCAGCAGAGATGCTGGAGAGAAGTAGAGATGGATCCTGAGTTCCAAAGCTCAGAGGGGGTTTGGCTCCAGGGGCTTGGTTCAGGTCCCATTTATAAAACGGAAACAGACTAGCAATATGGATCAGGTCTTTTTACAATAACTTACCCTCCATTAGGTGATACAGCAAGAGGTACCAGTACTAAAGAGATCAAGGTGGACTGAGGACAGAACAATACCCAAATCAGCCAATCATTCTCTGGAAAGGCAAGGCAAGTGTGAAGTTAGTTCGTTAGTTTAGTTAGTTGGTACCCATTACACCTCTGGCATTTAGGGCAGCGACAAAGCTCGTCCACTCCTGTCTGTTTCTGGCAAGTCTTTCAGTGGTTCCGCAGCTGTGCTCCAGGTTTTTCAGCTCAGCTTCCACGGCTCTGCGCCATGTTGTTTTTGGGCGGCCTTGTTTTTGCTTGCCTTCAGGTGTCCATCTTATTGCTATTCTGGTGATGGAATCAGTTTCCATCCGAAGCACATGGCTAATCCATCTCCAACACCTCCTGGCAATGATAGTGCTCATATCTTCTTGGCAAGAGTGAAGCTGGTCAGTAAAGAGAAATGGCTGCAAGGTCTGTAATAAAACCCTGTTAGTTCTTGGAGGGTGTTTCTGTGCCTAAATGTTCCTTGCAAGCCTCTCTCTCTTGAGTGCTACATACTATCTATTGATCCAGTTATTGCAAATTTTACACTAGATGGAGCCTCAGTTTCCTAGAGATTTAGTTTTCTTCACATTCTCTTCTGTTCTGTTCTAGATAGGTTCTTGTATCACGTTCATTGCCATAGTATCTGACCATCTTCCAACAGTGCATTGAGCAATGTGACTAGCATCCATCAAGTGGTGTTTGTTCTCTTATCCTCTCTGCAAGGAGAGAACTGTATGGAATGGAGTATCTTGTTTTGGTAGGGTGGATTGTTTGTCTTTTAAAAATATTCATGTTGCTGTGTTTGTTAGAGAAGGCAAGGTAAAAAATGTGCCTTGCACTTGGAGTGGAAGGTGGCAAGGTCTGTGATGATCCTGAGTTCCTGGGAGAGGTCATTCCACAGTCTCAGACCCTCCCCAGGGAAAGCTCTGTCTCCTGCACAGAGGAGCTTTACCCTTGTTTGCAGAGAATTCCAGTGTGCTAGAGGAGCGAAGTTGTCAACCACGGTCTTCATCCCAAAGCTCTAGATGGGCTCTGGTGTCCAGGGTACCTTGGAGATAAGGACTGAGATATTGAAGTTGATTTGACATTCTACGGGAAGCCAGTGCAGAGTGGGGGATATGCGTAATGTGCTTGCAGTAGCCTGTGTTGAGGAGATGAGCTACAGTGTTCTTTGCTGCAGCATCCCCTGCCAGGATCATGCTAATTTCTGAAATCTTGCGGTGCGAGGGTTGTTCCTGCTATCCCAGTCACTTCATTTACATATTTTATTCACTCTTAAGCCTCTTATTCCTTTAGTTTTGTCCATAACTCTTAGCTTCCTGCTTGTGTAAATCTGACCTTGTGGCCTGTGTTAGAGATTTGAACAGCTGAAGCCAGCATGCGGAGTCTTGTACCCTGCATGCTGGCTCCTGGATAGGGAGACAGTGAGCTCACACTATTGGAGCTTATGGTCCCCTACTACATCTGTGCCTAGTGACACATGCAAGTAACATAGAGAATGTGATGCTGTTGTAAGTTTCTCCACAGCAGGGAGGAGTGCTGGCAGCAATCCATTTACAGTGTGAATGTGCCAGCTGAGTATTTCAGTTTTGCACCAAAATTCTCTTGCTACCTCCAAATGAAATCTGATTGTCCGTCAAAATGCATTGTGCTTGGCAGATTTTCAGTGTCCCTGCAGAGCAAGGGTGAGGGAGTTTTCTGCAGCTACATAGTGTACTACTGTTTCCACAGAGAAGATAGCGCTCTCCTGTAAGTGCAGATCAGGAGTAACTCGAATTAAGTCACTGGAAGTACACCCCAGTGTGAGGCTACATCTGCATTTCATCTTGGAGGTCTGATTCCCAGCTCACATAGATGTACCCCCACTAGCTCAGCTCAAGCTAGCACCTGAACATAAGAACGGCCATAGTGGGTCAGACCAATGGTCCATCTAGCCCTGTATCATGTCTTCCGACAGTGGCCAGTGCCAGATGCTTCAAAGGGAGTGAACAGAACAGGGCAATTTATCGAGTGATCCACCCCCTGTTGTACAGTCCCAGCTTCTGGCAGTCAGAGATATAGGGACACCCAGAGCATGGGGTTGCGTCCCTGACCATTTTGGCTAATAGCTATTGATGGACCTATCCTCCATGAACTTTTCTAGTCCTTTTTGAACTCAATAATACTTTTGGTCTTCACAACATCCCCGGGCAATGAGTTGTGTGAAGAAGTACTTCCTTATGTGTATTTTAAACCTGTTGCCTGTTTATTTCATTGGGTGGTTCCTGGCTCGTGTGTTATGAGGAGGAGTAAATAATGCTTCCTTATTCACATTCTCCACACCATTCAGGATTTTATAGACCTCTGTCATATCTCCTCTCAGTTACCTCTTTGCTAAGATTAACAGCCCCAGTCTTTTTAAACTCTCCTCATATGGAAGCTGTTCCATATCCCTAATCATTTTTGTTGCCCTTCTCTGTACTTTTTCCAATTTTAATATATCTTATTTTGAGATGGGGTGGCCAGAACAGCATGCCGTATTGAAAGTGTGGGGATACCATGGATTGAATTTATGGGTGTACTTATGGTCTTATGTTCTTAGAGCTAGGGAATCATACTTCTCTGCTCAAAAGTAGATAGTGTCTGCAGAAGGGAGCAACATCAGCTGTGTGCATAGAATTAGAGGCTGGCTGAGAACGTGGCCTGGCGTATCATAGGTGCCGAGATTTGTTCTTCGCCATGTGACATCTCATGCAAATTCTTGAACGAATTAATTTGCATCATTAACGACATTTGCATATAATCACAAATGTAAGCTTATCAACACACACTGCCCTAAGCAGTGTTGAAGGAGCTGCACAAAACTTGGCAACACTGGCTGGGGTGGGTAGGTGGATCAGTACTTGAGGGAGTCTGAGTGGGTAGCTAGATGGGTGGCTGCTGGGGCTGAGGGCATTACTGGAGAGTAGGTGGGGGCTGGTGCTACTGTGGGTTAATGGGCTGCTGTGGGGGTGGGTGGGTACTGGGTTGCTGCAGAGCAGGGTTCTCTTGTGGGAGCAGGAAATGTTGTGGCTGCTACTGGTGGGTAGATGGGTGGAGGTACAGTTGGACTCCTGGAGTCCAGGGGCTAGGGGAAGCCTGTTGCAGCTGGCTGCAGGGGAAAGGAACCAGGGCAGGTGTATTGTGCCCCTCCTCTTTGGCTGTGCCTCAGCCACCTTCTCCATCTGCTGCCGCCGCCTCCGCCGCGCAGTTGCTTGTTCCTGTCCCTGGGTCAGTACCTTGCTTGCTCAGCGGGTGCCAAGGCAGCCTCTAGCCACCAAAAGCTAGAAGTGCAGGCGATGCCTGCGGCTGTCCCTCAGCCCAGTTAGGCGCGTGAGATTCCAGTGGGATGTGGGAATGTGTGACAGGGCTGCCAAATGGGCGAGATATTCCAGGGCTGGCAAATGTGTAAAACTGACATGTGACTATGACAGGGAGACTTAGGAGAGGAGAATAAAGCAGGCAAGGAAGTGTGGTATGTAAGCAGAAAAGAAGTTAAAACATCCAGGGTCAGAGTCTGATGGGAATGTTTGCCTGATCAGCTGCAATACTTGACCCTATGATCGTGAGAAGACCATGAGGGCCAGCCCTGGACATTATAATTAGAGACATTTGAGGAGAATCCCCTTTCCCACCCCTTTGCTCCACTTGAAATTTGAGATGAGCTGGAGCTGTGTAGTTCATCTCTAGAACAGGGGCTGGTGGCAGGACAGAGGGAAATTGGATGTGGTTTTCCTTTAATCCACCTCTCCAATCAAAACCTCAATTGCGGGGAAGGCTTTTGGCAGAGACTGAATGGGGACTGAATTCACTAAATCAAAAGGCAGAGTTCTCATGTCCCACTGGGACAGCCAAAAAGCCATTGCTGCAGAGAAGTGGTGTAAAGAAAGGAAGCACTGAGCAAAGCCTGCTGCAGCCTGGTGGCTGGTTTCTAGTACATTGCGTGAGGGGAGAAGTGCTAGAGGGGTTAGAGTAAATGTCGGCAAGGAGCGGGAAGGCCCAGACTCTGCTTGACAGGCCCCCTCCAGAGGGGTGCGTGGATGCTTTTAGAAATACTTTGAAGTATTGAGACACAAATAGATCATATTTCAGAGATAAGAGACTGTTCTTCTGCTCCATAACATGGTACAATGTGAAGTGTAAACTGCAGTCCATAATGACCCATTGGAATAAAAATATTCCAGTATCGATAGCTCATCTGGACACCACTTATTGCAAATGGCTTATATATAATGTACTCCTACAGTTGGGGGAGGGAGGGCACAGTGGATTGAGTAATGGCCTGCTAAAACCAGCGATGTGAGTTCAATCCTTCAGCGGGCCACTTAGGGGTCAGGGGCAGAATCAGTACTTGGTCCTGCTAGTGAAGGCAGGGGGCTGGACTTGATGACCTTTCAGGGTCCCTTCCAGCTCTATGAGATAGGTATATCTCCATATAAGAGTTAAGTGTTGGTTGAGCAAAGCCTGCTTAACTCCAAAAGTCCAGGCAAATGCTCTCTGCCTGCAGAATGCTTTAGGGAGTTATAGTTAGAGAGTTTTGAGAGGAAAGATTAGGACAAATGTACAAAACACAGACTGCAGAACAAGCAAGTTGCTCAGGGGGAGAGGTTGATTACTTCTCTTCTCTACAACTCATTGCCACAGGGAGAGTACAGGCCTTTTATCTACTGGGCCTGGCCCAAGGCCTAAAAAAGGAAGTGCAATCACACCCAAGGGCAGTTACTTCCTTTTCTCCTCCCCTCTCTCCGTCCCACTCCAGCTCAAAAATATTAATACAATACCAGCTGCTTTTGTTGCTGCTGCCTAGAACCATCTCTGTGTCTTCTTCAATAGCAAGGGAACTGGAGAACGTTTTTAAGGCAGTGCTTTGAGCCAGGCTTACTACAGTGACTGACTATAAATCCCACTTGGTACTGGCAACAGTACCTCTCCTCCAGGGCTGGCTATTATCTCTAGGCTACAGTGAGGGAAAACTGAGGGAAAGGGGGTTCCTACACTAGGAGCACTTCACCAGTATAGAAACCATACCAGCAAAGCGCTCCTAGCTGTATTGTCAAAATGGTGCTTCATACCAGTGCAGGAAAATCATCCCATGAGTGAAACAAGCTGTACAGGTACAAGTGCAGTTTTGCCAGTATAACAGTGTCTGTACCAGGGGCTCCTGCTGGCACAACAGTGTCCATCAGGGATTGCACCTCTTCACACCCCTGACCAACAGAGCCATGTTGGCAGAAGTCTGTGGTGTAATCTGCAGGCTTGGATTTTCAAAGATGCCCCAGGGAGTTAGGTGCTCAACTCCCATTGAATTTCAGTGGGATTTGGGCACCTACTTCACTTAAGCTGCTTTGTGTAATTTGCTAAACGTTTCATAGTTAGAACAAATTCCCTTTTCTAACCACTAGGCAGCAATCCTGCTCTGCCACACCTGTATGACTGGCCTCTAACAGGTCTGACTCATATCAGCTAGTGCCTGAGAGAACAGTACTTCATTAAAGGTGCTGCAATAGCAGCTTCATGGTGGAAACTAAGACCCTGTGTGCATTAGAAAGGCTTTGGCAGTATAGCTGTAGCAGCAGAGCTTCCTAGCAGAGGCGCAGCTTATATTGGCAAAGTGCTTTTGCCAGTACTGCTTATAGCAGTTCCCTGAGCAAAATTAAGCTGTACCAGCAAATGCACTTTTTATCTTATCAGAGCTGTAGTGCAGACATAGTTATACTGGCATAAATGGTGCGCGCACCCACACCCCGCAGCCCCTCGACATTACTATATTGGCAAAAGGTTCTAGCATAATCCTGGCCTAAAAGAGGTGGGTGAGCAGGAGAAATATTCTATAATTTAAAGGAGTAGATCACTCTCCTTTCCTGCTAGCGAGGGAATGGGCTGTGTATCTCTGCTTCCTGCAGCATGACAAGCCTGGGGCCTTGCAGTGATGGGATCCAGGTGGATCTTATGATACTAATATATGCCAGCGGCTCTCAGGCTGTAGTGACCTGTAAGACACATCCTCGTCTCTCTAGACCTTTACTAGTCATCAATCACTTCAGGGCCTGATTCTCCTCTCATTTGCACAGTTTTTCACAAGTATCTATTGCAGGGAGTTCTGTGTAAATGCAAGGAGAGTCAGGCTCTTGTGTGTGCCGTTAGCCTGACTCTGGAGTGCTGAAGTGTCCAGATTTTTTTATTTTTGGCCTTTGTCACAATGAACCACATCTCATACTGAAACTTACTGACAAGACTCATGGGGGTCTGATTCTCATTTCCACTGAGGCTGCTTTCCACCACTCTGGCAGTGCAAAGGGTCTTTTGAGTAGCCCCTCTGAATTCCCCTCCGTCCCTCACTGAAATGCAGTGGTTCAGAGCTGCTTTCCCAGAGATGTGCGATGGCTTCCATTTTTCTGATATTCCAGGAGTCCCCTTTCAAGCCCTTTACCAAGCTACTTAACAAATGACACTGAATATAAGCAAGATTCATTTTGTGAAGTTTCTGCTACAAAGGTGAGCCAATCATCACGTCTGTTGCACAATTCCTGGGGGAAAAGGAATATTTAAGGTTTCACTTTTGTTTAGGCCATGGTTCTCCAGACTATCGGGTCTGATTCTCTTTGAAAAGAGGCTCCGAGCCTGATCCTCCTGCTCTTTGATACCCAGGCAAATGTCATGAATCTTGTACAACTGACCACAGTATTTTGTACATGCACACTTGCATTGTATTTATCTTTACAAGGTACACAATGCCCCGTATCTGAGAGCAAGGTGGAGCAGGCTCAGTGCCAGGACCCTGTGCTTGAATATCTTAGAATAATAGAAATGTAGGGACCCCTGGGCTGAGGCACGCAAAACTAAATAATCTCTGATGGGTGTTTGTCTAACTTGTTCTTAAGAACCTGCAATGATGGGGATTGTAGAACTTACCTTGGAAGCCTATTCCAGAATTTAACTGCCCTTATAGTTAGAAAACTTTTCCTAATATCTAAGCTAATCTGTTTTGCTGTGGATTAAGCTCATTGCTATTTGTCCTACCTTCATTGGACATGGAGGTTAATTGATCACCATCCTCTTCATAACAGCCCTTAACATATTTGAAGATAGTTATCAGCTCTTCCCCCTGCCCCCAGTCTTCTTTTCTCAAGACTAAACATGTCCAGTTTTTTTAACCTTTCCTCATAGGTCAGGTTTTCTAAATCTTATCTTTTTTGTTGTTGTTGCTCTCCTCTGCATTCTCCAATCTGTCCCCATCTTTCCTAAAGTGTGGTGCCCAAAACTGGACACAGTATTCCAGCTGAGGAATGGAGATGGTCTTTCCTCTCCTTTCCTCCCCAGGACCGGGGCTAGTAAATGGAGTCTAGTTACATCCAAACTAACTCCTGCTTCTCTTGGGGGTGATACTCCCTTCTGTGATTGGCATTTGGCTTTCCATTGCTAAGAAACTACCCAGCTGATGAAAGGATTTTTTTGTGTAGTTCTGCCATGATTCACTTCAGCTCACTTGGCTTAGTGCTGTCAATGGACGCATGCTCGGGTCGTTCTGTCAGATCTTATTGGCCTCAGAGTGCAACTCCTCACGTGTGTGAGGTTTTATTTTCAACACCGCAGCGGTGTGGCCTACTTTGACATGCTTGTGTTTAGTACAGCAGCTCTAGCTGTCTTCCAAGCAATGCTGATGAGAGACTGCACATTCCAGGGGTTCGGTTTTCCCATTGTTACTCAGAGCGATGGCATTCCTGGATTTCTTTCAGCCACTGTAATGTCAGGCCGTCATGTTTGTCAAATCCACTAGAGGGCAATATGATGTGCCCTGGGAGTGAGAGTTAAATGCTAGTTCTTCTGGAGCATGTGGGGAAATGATTAAAACTAGAGAGAGACAAGGCGGGTGAGGTAATATCTTTTATTGGACCAACTTCTGTTAGTGGAAGAGACAAGCTTTCAAACTTCACAGAGCCCTTCTAGAGTCTAAGTTTATGAACTGAGGCCTTCCTTTTTCATGGAGTGAAGTTGCTTCAGTGCATTCGCAGGATCAATAGAGAACGACAACAGAGTTTTGCACAAACTACAGTGTCTGGGGGCGGGGGAAGGGGGAGTGGGAACTGTGTCAGTCAGCCCTAGGTTGTCCCTGTGTGTCAGATAACTTGCGTGATGAGAATTGCTGGTATAAGCAGGGATGTGAGCTAATTACTGACAGTAAAATGACACAAGAAATGTACTCTCAATTATTACAGCTCACTTCACTGCAATGGCAAGGAAATGCAGGCGCAACAACTGTTTGTCCTTGCTCTGACTAAAAGAGCCTGTGTGGGAATAGATCAATACATCCAAGGTGGAACAGCGGTGGGGGCTCTTTCTAAAGTTAAAATGGCAGTCTAGTTTCACAATAAAATTGACAAGTGTGACCATAAACAGAGGTTACAGAAATCCCTGATTTCTCCCCCATTGTAGCCGTGCAAGCTACTGGCTGTCCTGTAAGGGAGGGGCTGCACAGCAACGGGAGCGCCCAGAGGTGTTCTACCTGGGTGGGGTGGGGGATGGAAACATCTGCACTCACTAAATGTTTGGTCACCAAGCTGTGTCACTTGCATCTCTCCTAGCTACAACCAGCCTTCTGTTGTGTCCACACGACAGTTCCTATATATCCTCTGAGTGTGTGCACCCACACCCATCACACTGCCTAGCCGTGCTTGTATCAGTGCCTCCTGAGACAATCTGCACAACCCCAACCAGCTGGTGTATCAGCAGGGGCCAGGGTCCTAAGGATGCGCATGCAGAGCGGCACCAGCAACATGCAGGGCTGCTTTTATTACCTGGATTACGGCCCCCTAAAGGCCCAGGTCAGGACTGGGGACCACTTGTACAAACACGCTGTAAGCTTTTTTCTGTCACTATCCACGAGCTGCAACAAGTGGATGGACCAGGCAGGCAGAAGGAATGGGGGCAGAGGGGCTAGAAATGGTAATAAGAATCATACACATGGGGAAGTCCTAACACCCGGAGGCAGGGGGACTGGGTATCCTGGTTAGGGGTTTGTATCAGCACAGAGCAGTGACAATCACAGTGAGTTCGTTATAGGAACATGCTAGGCTAGGGCTCCAGCAAGAGCAAGCTCTGCCAGCTTCCATGGCTACTTACCAAGTAACCTTCCTGCATGGTCATCAACCACCTGAGAACCAGCCAGGCCATTAACGGGTTACAAATTGGATCAGCCAGCCACCTCTGCACCCGGAGGGAGTGCACCTTGGAGTGGGGACGCCTCCACCCTTCAAAAGCACACAGCCTGTGTTCCCTTGGCACCAGCTCATTCCCACTGCCTGGAGTGAGAGAGGGGCTATGGCTCCACCCATGCCCACCCCCCTCACTTCTTCTTTGGGGAGGCGGGTGCTGTGGCTGAGTTGTGATCCCCGGTCCTAGTTGACTAAGAATTGGTTGACTAAGGACTGGTCTAGTTATTACTTAGTCCTGCCTGGAGTGAAGAGGATTGGCCTAGATGACCTACTGAGGTCCCTTCCAGTTCTACACTTCTCTGATTCATTTCCTATTATTTTTTGTTACCCTGTCATGTCCATCCCCCACCCTGACCTGTTTGTTTGTCTCCTCCACCTGTTACGTGTCACTTCTTAGACTGATAGCCATTTGGGGCCAGGCCTGTCATTTATTAGATTTCTGTACAGTGTCTAGTCCAACTGTACCCTCTAGACTGGTGCCTCTAGGCCAGAGGTTCTCACAACAAAATTTTTGGTGGCCTCAGAGTGTGGCCACCAACCCTTGCTGGTGGCCACTCTGACAATTTTCTGCAAAATAATTAACTTTAGGAAAAACAAATATGCACATATACATATCCAAATCATTCATGCGTCTGATGAAGTGGGTATTCACCCACGAAAGCTTATGCTCCAATACTTCTGTTAGTCTATAAGGTGCCACAGGACTCTGCCGCTTTTTACAGATCCAAATCATTGTAATTTATTTATGTAGGATTTTTTTTTGCAGATTCAATAATAAAAATAACGTACAGTTGTCTCTATTCTTTACTGGACCTAAACAGAATAGAAACACAAATAAGGAACTTTGCATATTCTTGTCTTTTTTCTTCCTGTTTCTTTTGCTTTTTTGTTCTTGTTTTTTTAAGACTTGCTAGCTACTAAGTCTGCTGTGAAAAGGGATATTAACAAACATACAAATATCACTTTTCACAGCAGACTTAATCAGCCCTGGGGACAAATTAAGCCCTGGATGGGGGAGGTGGGTATGGAGGCAGTGGGGGCCAGGGACAATGGGCCACTGGGGGAGGCGGTGGAGGCCGGGGTGATGCGGGGGATGGTGAGCTCGGGGCCAGAGCCCACCACCGCACAGCCTGGGAAAGGAGCTCAAAGCCCCGTGGCTGGAGCCTGCCACCGGCTGTTCCAGAGCTGAAGCCCACCCCCAGGAAGGTGGGGAACTCACTGACTGCCTGCTTCTCCAGCTTGTGTGTCTCCAGAGGGAAGCAGGGCCCAACCACTGCTGGCAGCCATGGGGGAGGGGCTGCTTCTCCTCCCCCCGCCAATCACCGCCCAGGAGGGTGTGGTCGCAAGAAAAGCCCCTGGTGGCCGCATTTAAGAAACGCTGCTCTAGGCACCACTACTCACTCTTCCGCATGCTTGCCTCCAGGGCCGGTGCAACCCATTAGGCGACCTAGGTGGTTGCCTAGGGCACTAGCATTTGGGGGGTGGCATTTCGGGTCCTTCGGCGGCAACCGCGGTGGCTGGATCTTCAGCCGCCCTGGTCATAGTCGGCATTTAAGTGGAGGGAGCTGGGGCAGGGGGCGTGGGGAGGGCCGCCTGCAGCAAGTGGGGGGGGGAGGGGCAGCACGCAGGGGAACCGCTCCCCACCCCAGCTCACCTCTGCTCCGCCTCCTCCCCTGGGCACGCCGCCCCCGCTCTAATTCTCCTCCCCTCCCAGGCTTGCGGCGCCAAACAGCTGCAAGCCTGGGAGGCGGGAGAAGTGGAGCGGCGACGGCGTGCTTGGGGAGGAGGCGGAGCAGAGGTGAGCTGGGGCGGGGACCTGCCGCACGGCTCCCTGGGCCGGGGGGACCTGCCGCCGGGGGAGGGTGTGTGCCTCAGGGCAGAGGAGGGGTTGGGAGCTGCCATGGGGGGGCACCTTAGGGTGGAGGGGGGGAGCTGCCATGGCGGGGGCTCCTCAGGGCGGAGGGGGGGGGCAGAGAGCTGCCACAGGGGTCGGGGAGGAGGGGCGCAAAGTGGAAGTTTCGCCTAGGGCGTGAAACATCCTTGCACCCACCCTGCTTGTCTCCCTTCCTTTCACAACCTAGCCCATAAGAACTACTGGTGCTAGGCAGGCTGGGTCTGGTGACCCATTGTGAGATTGGAATGTTGTTGGTTTAAGAGGAAAGTTTTGTGTCAGTGTCAACGTGAGACTCTACACAGAGAGACGTGTTCACGTTGGCTTTTCTGCACCACTGAGGGGAGCTAATTTGCTCAGTACTGCCTCCTTTTTTTTTCTCATGCTGAACCATTCCTGAAATGTGCTGCTGCTTCAACAGATTGAATAGCCAAAATATTCCTGAATGTTTTGTTGCTATTGTCTGAATGGCTCCTCCCTCTCTGTTTTTCTGTCCATGCACGAAGTCTGGAAGAACGCATCTGAGTGAGCAGATCTTCATCTGTCTCTTGTGCATTGTCTCAAATGCGGAAGGCAGTAGGTTTTGGAAGTGGTCCCAGAGTTTGTGTTCATCCACATGTCAGAGTTTCTGTAGGACTTGCTGCCGCGTTTCACTCATTGTTTCTGGAGCTTACTCTGGTACTGACTTGCCATTCCGCTCCCCCGCCCCTGACTCTCCCTTACTATATTGTCCTTGCTCATTGTGATGCCGTGTTAAACATCTTGGTGATTAAAAACTAGCTGGAAGACATAGGGGCCCAATCCTGATCTGCCAAAGCCAGTGGCAAAACTCCCATTGACTTCAATGGGATAATGACTGGGCCCATAAATTCCATGACGAGGCCTGTGACCAAGACATGACTCTTGTATGTTGCAACCATGCCTCGCCTAACTGCTCCCCGTAGGTGGTGTGCCATGCCATGATGACTAGTGCCCTGCCTGAAAATTACACCCGTTAAATTTCATGTGGACCCTGCTGTTAAATGGCACATAAATAAAAGATGTGAATTGCTGACTTTGACATTATCTCCAGCAAAAACTCTGACCTTGGGAAAACAACAAAGAGAAGCTGTTCTGAGAAGTTCTCCAGTGAAGTTTGACTTCATTTGTTCTATTTTTTTTCTTTTTAACTTTTTGGGTGATCATCTTTATTTTATTAGCACAATGTGCCTGAAGTCCTTCCCTCCTGCCCCCCTCCCTTGGGTATAAGGATGTGTGAGATTCAGTTAACACTTCCTGGATGTTAGCAAGAGGGCAAAATTTAATTGCAGATCAACATTTTACAATATCTTATTTTTTCCCCCTGTGTTTTCTCTTAACTGAGTTCCACCTTCCCAGAATTTTTCTGTATACAAAATTCCAGCTAGAACTAATCTCTATATAATCTGTGTATCTTTTAATGGGCACACGAATGCCAGCTATGCAACTAAAAGGAGGACATTTTTCTGAACCCACAATTGCTTACTCAAAAATTACCAATTTTCACCCAAATCCAATTTTATTATCCCCAGTTTGGCCTAGCAGATAGCAATGCATTGACCTGACTGCTAGTGATTGAAATAAAGCAACAGAACAAGTACTTCTCACTGGCTAGAAGTATGCAAATGGGAAAAAGTAAAATAAAAAGCCAGGTCTCTGTCCCTTCAGAACTCAACAGCTCAGGTTTTTAGGAGTATCTGTATTACAATAGCACATAGAAGCATCAGCTGAGACTGGGGCCCCATTGTGCTAGGTGCTGTATTAATGCATAGTCAGAAACAATCCTTGCCCCAAAATGCTGACAGTCGAAACAGATGGGGGGAGGGGCAGGGGAACAAAGGTACAGAGAGATGAAGTGACTTGCCCAAGGTCAAATAGCAGGCCATGCTGTAGAGATATGTTTGATATATGAGATATTTAGAGACACTCCCTCATAAGGGACGGTATTATGAATATAGGAATTTAGAGATGTGCCCTAGAAGCTTGTGTTGAGAACACAGTGTAGCTCTGTACAGCAGTTCACCACAGAAGCTCTCTAGTTTGTTTTATTAAAAGTTTTATTCTTTTCTCATCCACTGGTTTGTTGATTAATGAACCCCAAGATCATTACAATGCAATCTTTAGTGTTTTTCTTGAAGCCCCAGTTGGTAACACTGGTTAGGGATTTCACAAGGGCTGTGTAAACTAGATTGGGATCAGGTCATATGGGCGATATAAACTGAAACCGACGCTGCTGTTTATGAACCTGACCCATAAGGTGTCTGTCCTAAATCCCCAAGAAAAATCCCATCTCCTCTCTCTTCCCCCATGTCCTTTCACTCCAGGCCTTGACACTCCTTTTCTGTTTTGGGGTGGTCCATGCTCCTGTCCCCCAGGGCTTCCAAGGTCAGGTGACCTCCTCTAGATCAGTGGCTCTCAACCTTTCCAGACTACTGTACCCCTTTCAGTACACTACTGTACCCCTTTCACTACTGTACCCTCTTGTCTTGTGTACCCCTAGTTTCACCTCACTTTAAAACTACTTGCTTACAAAATCAGACAAAAATACAAAAGTGTCACAGCACACTATTACTGAAAAAAATGCTTAGTGTCTAATTTTTACCATATAATTATACAATAAATCAATTGGGGGTATAAATTTTATACTTCCATTTCAGTGCATAATATATAGCGCAATATAAACAAGTCATTGTATGACATTTTAATTTGTACTGACTTCGCTAGTGCTTTTTATGTAGCCTGTTTTAAAATTAGCCAATATCTAGAGGAGTTGCTGTACCCCATGGAAGACCTCTGCGAACTCCCCGGGGTATACATACCCCCTCGCTGAGAACCACAGGTCTAGATCTTCAGGAAGTGCCAGGCAACTGTTTCTCCAGCAGTCCTCTGGTGTGGGACTTGCTAAGGGCTGCTGCTTTTCCCAGTTAATACCAGAACACACAAGCAAGTCTGAGTCCATCCAGCAGAGGGAGCAATATATCCTAGTCACTACAATACAATGTTGATTCACAACAAAAAAGCCAGCCACCACGGTGATTGCGTGCAGTTATAAATGTAACTAACTCAGCCACAAAGGATCATACAGTTCAGAACTCACCACTCAGCCCCTTGGCTTTATTTAAACTAGCCTCCTACAGTTACCCTCTCATACTGACTCAGTGAGAACATACCCACTTCCTCTAGATCTGCCTTTATAACCCAGGCTGCAATTTGCTGGTTAAAAATCATACTTCACCACTTTTAGCAATAGCATTTCAATAGGAACCTGTCTTTTTCACTAGTTAACTGTGATAAAGGGATGATTGCACGCCCCAGGTTTCTGGATGAACCTCTGTCTCTGCATTTCAGAAGCACAGACAGTATCTTGTAAAGCAAAACAAAGGGAGCACTCCTCTCATTTGAAATGTCAGTGTTCTACATTCTTTTCTGTGTTGCAGCAAAGAATCAAAATAAATAAATCTCTGTTTGTCTAGAATGATAAGTTCCCATCCATCTACAGTATTTTTATTGTAAGACTGTGTATTATATGTAAGTACCTGAGTATCAATGAATGAGCTGTTTGTTGTCTACTGGGTCCTAGGTACAGTTTATAGTGTCTTTATCTATCTATATATTCTGTCCCACTACTTTGTTGCTTTCTGATTCCAGCCAGCTCTTCCCCTTCCCTGCCTCCCACTGCCCCTGGTAGCTGAGAGAGCAAACTGCTCCTTGTACTGCCTCATTATGGCATATTGCTAATAGTGATGAAAGAGGTGCAGCTTGCACAGCTCCTGGAGACAGAGCAGTCCACAAAATGCCTTTTCTTTGTCCACCTGCCTGATCTATAGGAGTTGGGCCTATGTATGCAGGTTCTTATACTGCGCTCATCTCTGCGGTACCCCAGTGATCACCTTGTACTTTGTTCATCCTGATGGAGATCTGTAAACGCCCGCCCCTCCCCTATTTTCATTATTTTATCCTCCTATGCTCAAGTCCCTGTCAGGACCGTAATTCACAGCAGCCAAGAACAGTTAAAAGTGTTCCTTCATTTGCTATAGAGGTGAGGTGGCTATTCAGTGGCATGAGGCTCTCTCGCCATTCCCCAGTGCAACACCTCCACAGCAATCTCAGTACCTGCCAGCCTTCTGAGTAAGACCCCACGAGCAGTTTTTTACCATGGTCCATCCAGCAGCACTGCCACTCAGCTACTGGTCTTTGAGTCTTATTTCCCTTCAGTATAGGTATTAACTACAGTTAGCAGGAAAGGTGAGGTTCACTCAGTCCTATGCTGAGCACACCTGAGAAGTGATTTCAAGTGCAAGCAGCAGGTTGAAGGCTCCATGCAGGGACAGAGCCTGTGAAAATAATAACCACACTGAGCACTTACATAGCAAATCTCAAAGTGCTTTACAAATGAGATCAGTATCCCCATTTTACAGCCGGGGAAGCTGAGGCTCAAGACTGGGAAGTGATTTGCCCAAGGTCACCCAGCAGGCACTGTTTCCCATTCCAGTGTGCTAGTCACTAGGCACCACTGCCTAGTGCAGTTGGTTGGAAATTTTGTGTCAAAACCCAAATGTCTGTCAAAAAGGTTTTTTGATGCAACAAAAATTTTCAGTGTGTGTCAGCTTTCCTCAAACTGTCTGATTTTTCATCAGCAAACTGAATGTTGATCTAAAAAATCAGCATTAGAGATTTAGATCTTTCAACAAAAAGTCAAAATTTTCCACTGAAAATTTTGTGAAAAAAGAATTTTGTTTCCAACAAAATGTTCTGTGGGAACAACCCCCCATTTTCCAGCAAGCTCTGCCCAGGAGCAATGATTGCAAAAGGGTCTGTAAGGAGTTGGTGCTGCTGGCCTTCTCCCCCAGCCCCAGATGGTCCCAGCATTTCCATAACACATTCTATTGACCCCGTTCCTGGCATCCAGATCCCTTTCCAGAACTCAGCCTTCTTGGCTGGCAGCACCCACGGCTGCAGTTTATCTACCTGCTCAGTTAGCATGGGCTATTTTTCTTTAGAATTGCTTCATGCTGGAACACTGTGTATTTTAAATGTCAGTAATCAGGCAGGCTCTGGGATGCTGGTTCCCTCTCCCTCCTTAGCTCTTTAGAGCTCCTTAGCTCTAACTTTGGAGCGTGTGGTGGAATGGCTCCCTGTGCCTAGCCCTAGTGAAATTTGGCTACGTTTTTGTTTGCTTGGGGTTTTTTTGGACCTTAGTAACACTGAGTCTGAACCTGCAAAGGGCTGCAATGGTGCTTTCAACTCCTCCTGAAGCCAATGACAGTGCTCAGCACAAGATCGGGCCCTCCTGTATTCCTGCCACACAGAGACTCAGCTGAAGCAAAGATTTTCTGTATTTCATCACTGCACCCAAGAGAAAGTGCCTCCTTGAGGGAGCAGGGGGAAAAGCAAAGAGCAATTTAAAGGAGCCTCGTGGTATTCCTTCAGATTAATGACTAGGCTGACTCTTCTATTGGGAATCTTGCAGCAACATTGCTGCATTGTGGTATTTACATGATGTAACCTTTTAAATCAGCGCAGAAGAAACAAAGAAGGGTCCAAGAAATAACATGCTGAATCCCAGGGAGAGAATCGATATTAGGGATATGCTGATAAAGTTGTTTCCAGTAACACGAGGTAGGGGTGGGAACTGAAACCAAATCAAACAGCTGAACTCACTGTTGGCTCAGGTTCAAGTCAGCTGGTGACAGGTGTGGTGTTGGGGAAGAATTGGGTTGGAAACCTAATAGCAGTCAGATAACTAGTGTGGTGTAACTTGTTAAAGGACAACTGCCGTGAGTAGTGGCAATAATTTCACTTTTTTTAAGTACACCTATGGGCATATTTAAAACTCTGAGTCTGATCTGGCAAATCCTCCCTTGTGTGGGTTGTTCTATTGGGCAAGATTCTCAGGGTATGTCTACACTACGAAATTAGGTCGAAATTATCGAAGTCGGTTTTATAGAAATCGTTTTTATACAGTCGATTGTGTGTGTCCCCACACAAAATGCTCTAAGTGCATTAAGTCGGCGGACTTCGTCCACAGTACCGAGGCTAGCGTCGACTTCTGGAGCGTTGCACTGTGGGTAGCTATCCCACAGTTCCCGCAGTCTCCGCCGCCCATTGGAATTCTGGGTTGAGATCCCAATGCCTGATGGGGCAAAAACAGTGTCGCGGGTGATTCTGGGTACATGTCGTCAGGCCCCCACTCCCTCCCTCCCTCCCTCCCT
>QXTE01000002.1:25880566-25924368 GCA_003942145.1 Platysternon megacephalum
GTTTTTGTTTGCTTGGGGTTTTTTTGGACCTTAGTAACACTGAGTCTGAACCTGCAAAGGGCTGCAATGGTGCTTTCAACTCCTCCTGAAGCCAATGACAGTGCTCAGCACAAGATCGGGCCCTCCTGTATTCCTGCCACACAGAGACTCAGCTGAAGCAAAGATTTTCTGTATTTCATCACTGCACCCAAGAGAAAGTGCCTCCTTGAGGGAGCAGGGGGAAAAGCAAAGAGCAATTTAAAGGAGCCTCGTGGTATTCCTTCAGATTAATGACTAGGCTGACTCTTCTATTGGGAATCTTGCAGCAACATTGCTGCATTGTGGTATTTACATGATGTAACCTTTTAAATCAGCGCAGAAGAAACAAAGAAGGGTCCAAGAAATAACATGCTGAATCCCAGGGAGAGAATCGATATTAGGGATATGCTGATAAAGTTGTTTCCAGTAACACGAGGTAGGGGTGGGAACTGAAACCAAATCAAACAGCTGAACTCACTGTTGGCTCAGGTTCAAGTCAGCTGGTGACAGGTGTGGTGTTGGGGAAGAATTGGGTTGGAAACCTAATAGCAGTCAGATAACTAGTGTGGTGTAACTTGTTAAAGGACAACTGCCGTGAGTAGTGGCAATAATTTCACTTTTTTTAAGTACACCTATGGGCATATTTAAAACTCTGAGTCTGATCTGGCAAATCCTCCCTTGTGTGGGTTGTTCTATTGGGCAAGATTCTCAGGATCAGCTGAGCTGCACTAGGAGCAGTGCCAGGGTGGCAATGATCATTCTAAGCCACTTTGGTGGCCCCTGGATCCATTGGCTAGTGGAGCCCAGTCCCATCCCCAACATGAGTTAATGCATGTTGAAGGATGTTCTTACATACACCCACCTGTGCACAGCCCCAAGTGCCCATTCCTCCAGCCAGGGACAGAGAGAGCTGGGGCATATTGTATTAATTTTGAAGGAAGGGGCAAAAGGTGTTAATGTGACCCTCTTATTGTCCAACGTTAAACAGGGTTAAACAAGGTTTGGTATACAGAGATACCATTAAAAATCTTTTTAACCTTTTCTTAAAGATACAGATTAAAAAAGGAAAAACAGTTAAAGCATTTGAAAGGTAAAGTATTAAGTAGGGTTTTATTTCTTGTTTTATTTCCCTCTAGCTGAGGAGAGTTTTAAAAGGAACCTCCTCTCCCATTTGACAGTTTTTTAGATGGAATTAACTATAGTAATAATTGTCCTTTTTAGGGAAAAGAGAAGCCAGTTGAGATGTGCTGGAGCTGTTATTGCTGCAATCTGATTCCTTTCCCTAAAAGACAAAACAAAACAAACACACACAAGAGGGGAGAGAAAAGAACAGCAAAGATAGAAACTGCAGCTTCTGTTTCTGGTTGTATTCACTGCCTCACAGCCAGGCTCAGGCCTGGCACATGGTATTATTACTTCTCTGAAACCTGGAAACTTGTACAAACACCAGGCTGTTTAGGGCATTGCTGTTAGCTGCCTTTTTCTGGTTTCACTCTTAAAGCAGTTTTGCAAAATACAGTCTTGGCCAGCTAAAAGGAGAGAGGTAGGACAAAAAAGAAATAAGGGGAAGTGAGAAGGGGAGAAATGAAAAGGACACAAAAGGGAGGGTAACAAAGTCTCACATCCCAGGTGGTGGTTGGGATTTATCTGGAGCTGGTGGAGCTGGCAATGTTGAGTCCCTTTCTTTGGCTTAGTCTGGTCAGGACACATTTTAGGATTAGGACAATGAAGGCCCAAAGGTGTCATGGTAGATTTTGGGGTGCCAGGAGACAGTGGGGGTGGCCGCCAGAATGGTAAAGCTGCTGCTTCTGCTAATTTTTCTCTGAAAGTCTTCAAAACAACAACCTCAAAAGGGAGTGATGGGGGGAATAGCCCATCCCTTGTTATTTTGTTTACCAATAAGACCTAATATCCAACACACCAATTTTGGTTTATTAATTTTTAGTCCCATACTCTTCTTGTTTACCAGGCATGATTTTAACAAAGTCTTTGAATTAGATTATTAGGCCTTTTTATTTGTATTAATTCCGGTTTTTTTTGTTTTCCTTTTGCACCTTTTCCTATTAACATTTATTGTTATAGGTTATTGTGAGACTTTATGAACTTCTGCTCACTTTTCATACTTGAGTTTTACAATTAGGGTAAATTTGTAACCCCAATTATTACAACGTAATCCCTTTCTTCACAAACCAATTCACCATAGGACACTGGTCCATAAAATTACAATTCCTAAAATAAAAACTGTATTTTAATTTAAGCACATAGAAACAAAGAAAAAGAAAATGGCATTTGGTTATATTTTAAGGTTTGCAAAATTTTTATTCTTACATTGGGATTTACAAATTTTATGTGATTAGATGTTAAAAAAATTGCAGTTAAACCTTCTAGATGTTAACAAGCGAAGGACTTACAACTGACTCTATTTACTGCTAAAACAAACCCTGAGCTGCTGCTGTTATAACTTTGTAAGATATTTAAAAACAAACCAGCTTTTATTACTTCTTTGGCTGTATGCCCAGAATGGGTAAAACTGGAAAAAAACCTTTACCCTTCTTTTTGCCATTCATACATTTAACGCAGTACCTTTGCACAAACTGTGACAATTTTACACACTAGTGGTTAAACTTGCTTACTTGGAGAATTTTTTAGCCCGTATGGCATTTTTACCTCAGCATATTGCCCCCCTCCCCCTCTTTTTTTTTTTTTTTTTTTTTTTAAACAAAGAAGCAATAAGATGATGTTCCTTTGGAAGCACTTTTGCATTGATGAGCCATTTTCAATCCCCCAAAGGCAGTAAAAATTTGCAGGTAATTTTAGTCTCTGACAGACCCTGCCCAACTGTTTCACCACTGACATTTGTGTGAACAACATGGCCATTGTGGCAACTTAGCCCACCATGGGGATTTAACCTGCAACACTAGCATCAGGCTGCTTTATGTGCACAAGGACAACGATAACAACAATTGCTGACTTCAAAAACAAAACAGGAAAAAAATTGTAAAACAACAACATAATTGCAAAAACAAGAAGGAAAGAAAACATTGCAGAAACAAAACAGTCACCAAAAGTACAAAAAAGTTTGCAACAGCTTTTGGTTCAGGTGGTTTGAAACTTAATTTACAGTTAATGCAGGAGCAGCCCTGAATGAAGCTGGCATGTTGTTAACAAGGTTGGGAAGATGGGTTACCCATGACCTTATTTTAGTAAAAGTCTGCTTTAGCAACTTAACCTTTAGCAACTTAAGTCTGCTTTAGCAACAATTTAAAAGATTTTATTTTTACCACTTTTGCTTTTTCTTAAAAATACTTTTTTCTTAAACCTCTCAAAATTATTACCAGTTACAGAAACGACAAACCTTAAAACAAAACAAAAGGCAGTTGTTTCAAAAATAATAACTTTAAAACAATTGTTCAACTTATTTTTAAAGCAAAAAACAGTTTGCTTTGCATGCTTGTTCCAAACAAGCTTAACACATTTCAGGATTTTAAAACAAACTTTTGTTTTAAACCAACTTTGAAAACAACTCATTGTTTGCTAAGATACCAGCTCCTGTGTATGTATTAACCCTTTAGACCCAGCCTGGGATGCCAGAAATGTTGTATTAATTTTGATGAGATTTATGGGCCTAAAGAGTCAAAGGTGTTAACATGATCCTCTTACTGTCCAATATTAAACAGTGTTAAACAAGATTCAGGGTTAGGCATACAGAGATCTCAGCCTGCTTAGTACCATGGCAAATACACCATTAAAAATCTTTAAAACCTTTCTTTTAAAGATACAGAAAAAAAGAAAACAGATAAAGCATTTGAAGTGCAAAGTATTAAGTCAGGCTTTTGTTTTAACAACATTCCTTGTTTACTTTCCCCCATCTGGAGAGCTATCAAAAGGAAACCCTGTTATTTGACAGTCTTTTAGATGATATTAAGGATAATAATTGTCCTTTTTGGGGCTGTGACAGAGTGCTAACTGTAGCACCCTGGTCACTTAGGTAATTGCATAACAGAGAAGATTACAGATTTAACTGGTGGCAATTAACCTGTTCTGGAGGAGCTTGTTGATGATTGGGCTAATGAGCTTAATAAGGGAAGATATAGAATTGGTAGGAACAGGCAGTGAGAGGGGTCTTCAGAGAGTGAGCGGGGTGTGGTAGAACAGGTTGGGTAGAAGATGGTCCCTGACATGCCTATGCTATGTTCTGCTATGCTGGGAATGTAAAAATTAAAGATAGACGCAGCCAATGGGGGCGGTGGGAAGCAGCGCGGGCCGAGGGATGTGCTGGCCTCTACTTCCCGCTGCCCGCATTGGCCTGGGCCGGCGAACCGCGGCCAGTGGGAGCCGCGATTGGCCGAACCTGCAGACGCGGCAGGTAAACAAACCGGCCTGGCCCGCCAGGGTGCTTACCCTGGCGAGCCGCATGCCAAAGGTTGTCGACACCTGTTGTAGGTTATTGTGAGATTTTATGAACTTTTACTCACTTTTCACAGCTAAGCTTACAATTAGGGTAAACTTATAGACCCAGTTACTATAATATGTACCAGCCACGTATCATTTCACCCAGAAATGCCTCCTTTGTCAGGTTTTGCGAATGAGGGGGTGGTGTGAGCTTCTATACCAGCTCCAACCTCCCATAGGGTTTATATTGCAAACTTGCATTAATAGATATAGCAGCTTATGGTTAATACTCACCACTGGCAAGTGGGCACCCCAGTGCAAAGGGGCCTTTTCCCTTCAGCATCTCAAAAATGCTCTCCCCGTGGCTAGACTGCCAGGGAGCTTCTGTGTGCTGTGTTCCATTTCTGCATGCACAGCTGGTTCTGGGTGAGAAAATAGACATACAACTGTCTTGCATAGGCAAAAGCTGCCAGGTCAGTTCAGGTGGGGGTGGGGGTGTGTGGGGAGGCAGAGTATGTGATTTATGCTCACAAGTGGCTGTGCACAAAATGGCTGTGTTCCTATTTTGGGGAGCAAAAATGGTTACACCTACAAAACTAGAGGGCAGGTCTGAAAACTTGGCCCTGTATATGGTGTCTGTAACTCTAGCCCTTCTTTCCCCTTCATTTCTCACCTCTCTCCTGAGGGACTTTCTTTTATAGAAAAATCCTATAGGATTTAATAGATAATGATACATTTTCTACAGGTATTTTGGAACATCCTTTGGCTTGAAATAGAAAATTATATCCCTGCTACGGAATTCTGGGGTAGTTCAAAAAACCTAAAGGAAGGTTAAGCATTTTATTTCTTGGCTTCCATGGGTATTTAATTTCATGTTGATGGCACCCTGTTAGTTTTACTCCCTATTAAATTCATTCAGCTGCTGCTTTGTACCCATTCATTTCCCAGAACAGTTATGTGTTTTGTTTATTTCTTCATTGGTAAACCATCCCTAAATCAGACTAGAAGCTCCCCTAATCCTTCAGACATACAAATATCTGTCTCATCTTTTCCCTGCAGAAGAAAGCCCCAGTCATTAGCAAACGAGCTCTTGAGCCTTCCCAGGTATCTTAGAGAAAAATCACAAAAGAGGGGACAACCCATCTTTTCATTCTAGTTCCCCCCCTGCTAAGCCTCAGCCTCCTCACAGTGTTTGCCCCCTGGCTCCTCCCTGCGTATCTGTTGCTAAAATCCACTGCTACGGTACAGATGTATTGTGTGGTGCTGCCTGCCTTTTCCTTGGAGACTTGAGATTGCTGTGGCATAGGTAGCTACACCATGTCAGATGCCTTCATTTACTATTGCTCTGTGCCAGAAGTGTATAAGAACTCTGCTGGTGTATGGATGGGGCAGCCATTCTGTTCTCAGAGTCACTGATTGTAGTGGAGGAAAGGGGCAGCCTGCTCTAGGGAGGAGACTTTACCTTCATTTGTTCTTGACTTTCCTTATGCTAAAATAAGTCATTTTAGATTGAATGTATAAGATTGCTCCTTATTTGGGGGAAAACCCTAACCAATGGCTATCTCTGCACTCTCCTATCACCTGATGGGCTTTCTTTTATGGAAAAATCCTATAGAATTTAATCATCCATTTTTTACAGGCATTTTGGAACATCCTTTGGATTGAAATAGAAAATTATATCCCTGCTATGGAATTCCAGGGGTGCCTCAAAAAACCTAAAGGAAGGTTAAGCATTTTTTCTTGGCTTCCATGGATGTTTAGTTTTTGACAGCACCCTGTTGGTTTTACTCCCTATTAAATTCAGTCAGGCTTTTTCAAGGGTTTGGAAGCTAGAATTCTGGTCCTTTCCCCCATCCTGAGCAAACTGTATATTTTTCAGTGGAGAGGACTTTTATTTCAGATTAAGGAAAACAGAAAACAGATATAAAGTGTGTGTGTGTGAGAGAGAGGGAGCGAGCGCCCCTGGAGTGGGATGGCTCAGAGTGAGGAGGGAATTACACATTTACTTGCTCTGTAACATTCTGTATCTCAACTGACAGCACAAAATGGCTGCCTCAGGACTGCCCCTGTGAGAAGCATGGAGAGGAGCTGGATGGGAATTTTCCGACTCAACATTGTTTCTGTCAAAAGATGCTGATTTGTCTAAACTGTTCCCAGGAAAGATCAGTTTTGATGAATATTTCAACTGGAATTTTTTTTGGAAAAAAATGGTTTTGAAATTCTGTCTTTTTTTGACATTTTTGAAATGGAAAAAATCAGTTTTTCCCATTCAAAATGACTTTGTTTCAAAATTTAAGCTAAATGTTGAGAAGAGGTTTTTTTACATTATTTAAAAGCCATTCACGTTTAAACAAAACATCCCTAAATTATCAAAATGAAATGTTTTGTTTGACTCAAACAGAATTTTTTTGGGATTTTCAGTTCACAAACATTTTTTAGATTTTTGATATTTTATCCTGATTCACAATGGGGAAATTTTTTTTTATATCTCAACATTATTCATGAGATGGGGAAACTCACTTCCTCCCCAGTTCTAGTGGAGCCTCTTCTACATGGAAAAACAGCACAGAGAACAGAATAACATCTGTTACACAACTCCAGATACCACACTCTTCCCCCCTCCCCATGGGAGTCACTAAATTCCCAAGGGGTCATATATCCTCTTCCTTCTCCAGTTTTAACTAGAACTAATGAAAACCATATTTATTATATTGACATAAATAAAGCTGTTAGTGCTTTAATTAATATTGAGTCTTAGTGAATTCATTCCAGGATGTATAATTACAACTCTGCTTCTAGGTCATGCTATCTCTGGGCCTGAAGCTGAATGCCAGCCATAACAAGGACAGGAGGGTGAGTTGAGAAGAGAGCAGCAGCCTTAACTCTGGAAATTCTTGCTATTGTTTCTTTCCCCTTCCTGAGACTTCAGTAATATTGGCTGGTGTGTCAAGACTGGGGTGTCTTCAGACTCTGCCCCTTGTGGATACTGAGCATGGCTGGTCCTTCCTGGACATATGGAGAGTGTTTGACTTGGGATTGAAGGGGTCCCAGGAGTCCAACTGTGGAGCCCACCTAGGGCTGGCAAGTGAAAAAAGCCCTGTGCTCTGAGCAGGGAGGAGAACAGACATCAGATCTCTCCCAGTGATGAAGGGCTGTCCTGCTGTTAATTATCTGACCTCTTTCTCTTAATTGGGGGGGGGGCACGCTGGGGGTGCTTTTCATTGTCATCGCTGCACTCTGCACGTATGCTCTGTGGAGTGACACACATGCACACAGCAGAGAGGAGATTCAGTTCTACTGACAGTAGCGCATTCAGCAGAATGCTCTGAACGCTCCCCAGCCCCCTTAGATATAGTGAGAGGGGACAGGAGGGAAAAATGCCAGGGGAAAAGAATGGTTGGGGGGACAGAGAGAGGAAAAATGCTTTGGAATGAGGGAGAGAGCAAAAATGATGGCAGAGCAAATAGATAAAAGAACTAGGGGGCATGGAAGGAGGGGGGAGGGGGGGGGTGTATGAAAAGCCAAGGAGAATGGTTTCTTTACCTTCACCTAGTCTTTCCCCACTCCCAAGTATTCCCCCAGAGGTAGGTGGGGCTGGGTGGAAATGGAAGGCCAAAGATGGGCAAAGTGGGGATGAGAGGGGGAGAGAAGGTGGAAGTGAGAGAGAATGAGTTGATTGTGAGACAGAGGGAGAAATTTTTAAAGAAGAAATTAAGGGGGAAATGAGTGGTCAAAACAGAAATATGTGAAAAGTTTGGGTGTGAGGGGGAGGAGAGAGCAATTGGGAAAGAGGCTGAATGTGAGAACATAGGTAGGGAGAAAAGAGCAAATGTCTTGAAAGAGGAGAGCAGGTTTTTAAGGAAGATAAAACTGCCAACTCATGAACACGGAAAACATCTGGAAGATGGTTCTGAGGGTGAAACATGGCCAGTGAAAAGCAGGAAAAGCAGAATCAAGGTTCTGTAAAGGAGGAAGGGAAGAGCAAAGAGACAGAACCCAAAACTGCAGACACTTAGGGTATATCTACACTACCCGCCAGATAGGCAGGCAGTGATAAATCGACCCCCGAGCGCTCTTCTGTCGACTCCTGTACTCCAGCGCCGCGAGAGGCACAGGCGGAGTCAACAGGGGAGCGGCAGCAGTCGACTCACCGCGGTGAAGACACCACGGTAAGTCGATCTAAGTACGTCAACTTCAGCTACAAGAATAGGAGTACTTGTGGCTACGTTATTTACGTAGCTGAAGTTGCGTAACTTAGATTGATTTCTCCCCAGTGTAGACCAGGGCTATGTGAAAGAGCTTGTAGCTGGGTTTTCTTTAATAATCATGGACTCAGTGAACCAAATCCTGATCTCACACTAGAGCAAACCCAGGGTAATGCCATTGATGTTACTCTGCAGTTACACCTATGTATAGTGTCAATGGGACCAGGGCTTAGCGGCAGAGAGAGAACCACATTTCTCATTGAATGCTGGTGCTTTGTATCAATAGTGAGCATTAGCTGACTGAGGCCTGCTCCTGAAATCCTTATGTAGGTGACCTTTCTAGTGGAGGGACATTAACACTGCATGTACTCTTATGTCCCACACCAAAAAGCAAAAGCTCTGCATTTACACCTGCTGTGATAACCTTTGCTCCCTAACCCACCTCAGGTGTACAGGGTATAAAAAGACCCTCTCCGCCTGCTATACCTGACTTTGCCCAGGGCCCCACATAACCTAGTGGCGATCCTGCTATTTTAACTTGGCTTTGCGTAGTAATATTCTAACTAGCCATTGACAGAACAGATCCACTGGTGTATGCCACTGATGTGTACTAGCATTTGTGCTGACTGCAGAACAGAAGGGCTTTGCATAATATTCTTATGACACATCGAGCATTATACCATATGACAGCCCCTCTGGAGCCAAGCCCCAGCCTGCGGTTGAAAGGCTGCATACAAGTTTATCTACTGAGTTGTAAATCTCTCAAAAAAGGGGTTTCTGCAAAGGAGCAGGTTGCACACCTTTAGCAGTTGTTGTGCTACCAGTTCTTCTATAGGGACAAAACTGCAGTTCCATTGATAAAAGAACAGAATTCTTCTAGCCCTCAACTGTCTCCTGTTTGCTCTCTAGCTTTTGGCTGCTGTCTTCCAGCACTGTTCCCCAGCTGACAGAGGTGGGTGCATGAGTGAACATCCTTGAGGTAACTCTCTCTGTGCCAGCCTTCTGTAATCAGAGTTACACAAGTCTCATGTATAAAGGGATGAGGGACTTGGTCTGCTGGGTAACTACTGAGGCTATTGACATTACACGTCCTGACTGGCTGTAAATGGAACTAACTCAGATGTGATTTAAGGACAGTACAGCAGTACCTCACAGTTATGAACAGCCTTGGGAATGGAGGTTGTTCATAACTGAAATGTTCGTATCTCTGAACAAAACATTATGGTTCTTTCAAAAGTTTACAGCTGAACATTGACTTAATACAGCTTTGAAACTTTACTATGCAGAACAAAAATGCTGCTTTTAACCATCTTAATTTAAATGAAACAAGCACAGAAACAGTTTCCTTACCTTGCCAAATCATTTTTTAAACATTCCCTTTATTTTTTCAGTAGTTTACATCTAACACAGTACTGTGCTATATTTGCTCCTCTTCCCGCCCCCCCGGCTGCTGCCTGATTGCGTACTTCCGGTTCCTAATGAGATGTGTGTTTGGTCAGTTCGTAACTCTGGTGCTCATAACTCTGAGGTTCTACTGTAAGTGTATGAGTTATTGGCTGGGTAGTGTTGCCTTCATCAGTATGCATGGGCATAGACAACTGGGGTTTTTGTGGGGTGGAGGGTTGAAGACAATGGAAATACTGAAGTTGGAACAGAAGTTATCTCATTTTATTAGAAGTGGACAAATTTAATCATGGTGCAAAATTACTCATTAAAGCCTTTCTTTTTTAAACATAGCAAAATAATGCCTTACATATCTAAAAAAGTTTCAAACAAATATCTTCATCCTGAATTACTTTAAATGGCTGCTTCTGCAATATCTGTAAGTTATCAGTTTTATCCTTGTGTATATGTAAAAATCATATAGCAGTAGATCTGTGATTGTTCCATTGTGGATTAAAGCCATATTTTAATGAGACATACAGCACTGAAACTGTGCTCACTTACAGCATTGGGTGCTAGTACCACCAACATTATTTTTGTCAGCTTCATTACTTTGGAAAAGTTTGGCTTGACTGAGCAAACAGATATTTCAACAATTTTTCTCTAAGCTGACAGTTGTTGATCTCATATTTCAATGCAATAATGTTTTTAATTACTGATACAATTGCCTCCACTGACGTACTGATTGCATTTACATGATCTCTTCATGAACATTCATGTTATAGTCCACGTGAAGTGGTATAAGGTTTCATCTCCCTTCTTTGTATACCACACTCCAGAAATGTTCTCAGAAATATCTCTCATGATATTAAGTGATATTAAGCCATGATTTCCATCATCTCACTTTGAATAATTGGACTTGTGACTTCTTGTCTCAGAACTTAGCATTTCTCTCTTGATCAGTCCACGGGCTAGGTGGCTGGATCCTAATTTTCATGTCACTTGTTGTTGGCTAGAGGTGTTGGATTGAGTCATGGGGGGTGGGAGGGAAAAGGTGTTGCTTTATACATCAAGAATATATATATGTGTTCTGAGGTCCAGAAGGAGAGGAGAGGCAGACTACTTGAAAGTCTCTGGGTGAAGATAAAAGGGGGGTGGGGGAAACGGGTGATGTGGAGAAGGAGGTGGAGGAGACATTTCTATAACAAATAACAAAAATATCCTAAACATGAGACCTGGTAATAACGGGGGACTTTACTTTTCCAGCAGATATCTGGGTAGTTAATATGGCAAAACACAAAATGTTCAATAAGTTCTTGTAATGTACTGGAGACAACTTTTTATTTCAGAAGGCAGAGGAAGTAACCAGGGGGACGGTCATTTTAAGACTTGATTCTGACCAACAAGGAGGATATGGTTGCAAATCTGAAGGTTGAAGGCAATTTACGTGAAAATATTCATGAACTGATAGATTTCATGATTCAAAGGAAAAGGAGTGAGAGTAGCATAATAAGGATAATCATAGAACTGGAGGGGACCTCGAGAGGTCATCTAGTCTAGTCCCCTGCACTCAAGGCAGGACTAAGTATTATGGACTTTTAAAAAAGCAGACTTTAACAAACTCAGAGAACTTGTAGACAAGGCCCCATGGGAAGACAATCTAAGTGAAAAGGAGTTCAGGAGAGCTGGTAGTTTATCAAAGAGACAATATTAATGGAGCAACAGCAAACTATCCGGGTATGAAGGAAAGATAGGAGGAACAGTAAGAGGCCAACATGGCTCCATCAGGTCATTTAATGACCTGAAAATGAAAAAGGAATCCTACAAAAAGTGGAAACATGGACAGATTGCTAAGGATGAGTACAAAAGAACAGCACAAGCATGTAGGGATAAAATCAGAAAGGCCAAGGCACAAAATGAGTTACAGCTAGTAAGGGACACAAGCCTAGGCAGCGTGTGAGCCTTTCCTTTGGGAAGGTTATAGAGCACTGGAAGCTCCCTAGAAGGCTCCCCTGAGGCCTCTTCCCCTGAGGCCCCACCCCCACTCCACCTCTTCCCCACCCTTGCACTGCTGTCCAGCCCCAGCCTTATGCTCTGCTGCGGGGCTTCTCACTGCACCACGCCTCCTCGGCTCCTCACTGCTCCCTGGGTTCCTTACTGTCCCCTTCCCACCTCTCCGCTCCTTACTGCCAGCGCCGGCTCCAGGGTTTTTGCTGCCCCAGGCAGCAAAAAAAAAAAGAAAAAAGCCGCGATTGCGATCTGCGGCGGCAATTCGGCGGGAGGTCCTTCGCTCCGAGCGGGAGTGAGGGACCCTCCGCCGAATTGCCGCCGAATAGCTGGACGTGCCGCCCCTCTCCCGAGTGGCCGCCCCAAGCACCTGCTTGTTCAGCTGGTGCCTGGAGCCGGCCCTGCTTACTGCCCCCTCCTCAGGGCTTGTTGCCCCATCATGTCCCCCAGGACTCAGTCCTGTCCTTTCCCCCCACTCACACCCTGTGAGGCCCTGGGGAAGGGGAGAGGCCCGGNCCCGCTCCTTACTGCCCCCTCCTCAGGGCTTGTTGCCCCATCATGTCCCCCAGGACTCAGTCCCGTCCTTTCCCCCCACTCACACCCTGTGAGGCCCTGGGGAAGGGTAGAGGCCCGGGCTGCTGCTGGGGGAGGCAGAGCAGCTTGGGGTGCAGCTGCCTGGGGAGCTTGTTTTATGCCGGTGTCAACCTCGGGAGGCAGGAGCTCCATGGCCACTGCTGCTTCCCATTGCAGCGTGGAGGGCGGCGCAGCTCATTCACTTCCCACCACTGAGCGGTGCTGGGCTCCAACCAAGCCAGGGAAGCACCACTTCCCTGGGTCAGCACCGAGGGGGAGCTGGGCATGGGCGTCCTGGTGTCCTGCCCCTGGCTTCCTGCCTGGCTGAGCACAGTGTTGCGGACAGCCTGGAGACGTGCCTGCTGGTGGGCAGAGCTGGAGCCCCACGCTGGGGGCAGGCAGGTGGGAAGAGATGGAGTGGGGGCTGGGCCTTGGGGGAAGAGGCCGAGCAGGAGCGGTTGGGGCGCAGCATGGGCAGGGCCACAGTCCGGGTGCCAGTGGCTCCCCCACTTCTAGGGAGCTTCTGGCACTCCTGGCTGGTGCAAAGGGGATGGGCCTCCAAAGGGTGGTGACCTGTGCCACATCTGGCATTTGCCCCCTGCATAGCCAGGCTTTTTTATTGTGGGGAGGCGTAGCCTTATACGCACCACCCATGGACACACAAGGCAATATGAAGAGGTTCTTTAAATATGTTAGAAGCAAGAGAAAGATGAAGGAAAATGTAGGTCCCCTACTTCGTGTGGAAGGAGAGTGGATGACATAAAGAAGGCTGAGGTGTTTAAATGCCTATTTTGCTTCAGTCTTCACTGAAGGTAAACTAGAAAGACCAGATACTTAACACAGTATTATCAACAAAAGGGAAGGAATGCGAGCCAAATTAGGGAAATAATAGGTTAAAGAATATTTAGATAAGTTAGATGTATTCAAGTTGGCAGGGCCTGATGAAATGCACCCTAGGGGTATGTCTATTCAGCAATAAAAACCTGAGGCACTGAGTTTCAGAACCTGGGTCAGCTGACTTGGGCTCACAGGGCTCAGGCTGCGGGCCTATAAAATTGCAGTCTAGGCATTTGGGGTCTCATAGCCTGGGTTCCAGCCCTGAGCCCAAACATCTACACTGCAATTTTATAGCCCTGCAGCCCAAGCCCTGTGAGCCTGAGTCAGCTGACCCAGGCCAGCTATGGCCATGCTGCCAGTCTTTTACTGTAGTAGATGTACCCTATGATACTATAGGAACTAGCTGAAACAATCTCAGAACTGTTAGTGGTTATCTTTGAGGATTCATGGAGGATGGGTGAGGTCCCAGAGGGCTGAAGAAGGCCAAACACAATACTGATCTTTAGAAAGAGGTCCTGGGGAATTCTAGACCAGTCACTTTCATACTTGGAAGGATACTGGAACAAATTATTAAACAATCAATTTGTAAGCACCTAGAGGATAATAGGGTGATAAGTAATAGCCAACATGGATTTTTCAAGAACAAATCATGCCAAACCAACCTTATTTCCTCCTTTGACAGGTTTACTGGCCTAGTGTTTAGGGGGGAAGCAGTAGACATGATATATCTTGATATTTAGTAAGCCTATTGACACAGTCTCACATGACATTCTCATAAGCAAACTAGGGAAATGTGGTCTCTAGATGAAATTACTATAAGGTGGGAACACAACTGATTGAAAGACTGTACTCAGAAAGTAGTTATCAATGGTTTGCTGTCAAGCAGGAAGGGCATATCTAGGGAGCCCAGCAAGGGTCAGTCCTGGGCTTGGTACTAGTCAATATTTTCATTAATGACTTGGAAATGGAGTGGAGAGTCCGCTTATAAAATTTGAGAGTGATTTGGAGATGGGAGGCATTCAAAACGATCTTGACAAATTAGAGAATTGGTCTGAAAACACTAAGAAGAAATTAAATAAAGACAAGTGCAAACTACATCACTTAGGAAAGAAAAATCAAATGCAGAACTACAAAATGGGGAATAACTTGCCAGGGAGTAATGCTGCAGAAAATGATGTGGGGTTATAGTGGATCACAAACGGAATGAGTCTACAATGTGATGCAGTTGCAAAAAAGTCTAATCTCATTCTGGGGTATATTAACTGGAGTGTCATGTAAGAGATGGGATGTAATTGTCCCATTTGGCTTGGTATCGCTGCAGCTGAAGTGCTGTGTCCAGTTCTAGATACCACTCTTTAAGAAAGATGTGGACAAATTGTAGAAAGTCCAGAGGAGAGCAACAAAAATGATAAAAGGTTTTGAAAACTTAACCTATGAGGAAAAATTATAAAAACTGGCCATGTTCAATCTTGAGAAAAGAATTCTGAGGGGGAGCCTGATAAGTCTGCAAATATTTTAAGGGCTGTTATAAAGAAGATGATGACTCAGTTATTCTCCATGTCCACCGAAGGTAGGACAAGAAGCAATGGGCTTAATCTGCAGCGAGGGAGATTTAGGTTAGATATTAGGAAAATCTTTCTAACTAGAATGGTAGTTTTGCTCATGGGCGGCAGGTGAAGCTTCCCCTTGTGGAGGCTAGCCCCCTGCCCTGCCTCTTCCAGCTGAGGCCCCACCCCCACTTGCTACTCTCAGCCCCACCCCCCTATGGCCCTGCCCACAGTGTTAGGAGGGGCCTGAGAGCTCAGCCCCTCCCCACCACGACCCTGGGCAAGCCGTGGGGGCTGAAAGCTTGGTCCAGGCCACAAAGGGAGCTGAGAGCTCGGCCCCAGCTGGGACCATGGAGGACGGGTGGAGCTGTCTCAGCCCTGGCTGGAGCTCTGAGCTTGGAGCCCCTCCCCTGTTTGGCCCCTTCTGCCTGTGGCCCCACCCCTTCCCCAATACCCCATTCCGCTCCTTCCCCCACCCCCATTCTGTCCCAACTCCACCTCTTTCCTCTCCGAGGCATGAAGTTTAGGGAGGCTCAGCCTCCATTATGCACTGCCCCTGGTTGAGCTCTGGAATAGGCTTCCAAGGGAGGTTGTGGAATTCCCATCACTGGAGGTTTATAAGAACAGGTTAGACAAACATATTTCAGGGATGGTTTAGACTTACTTGGTCCTGCCTCAGTGCAGGGGGCTGAACTAGATGAGTTCTTGAGGTCCCTCGCATCCCTACATTTCTGAGATTCTATAATTTTATGCTCTAACTTTAAAGTTGACATGGTTTTCAGTTTTGGGTAATTTCTTCTTGCCAGCTATTTCTGTTCTAAATCAAATGTGAATGACTGACTGACTGGTTTTAATCTGCTGCTCTGCACACCACAAAGAATTGTAGACATCTCTTTTGGAAACATTTGCAGCCAAAAGAACAGCATAGCCACACACTGGATTAATAGGCTCTGTCTCAGATTTCAGAAAAAAGGTCTAGTTTAAATTTCCAGTATTGCCAAACCCAAATGTTTAGAAATGATGAGTCAGCCCCTCCTCCCATTAAATCATGAGATTGGCTTTAAAATCATGAGATTTAAAAAAAACTAATTCAGGTGGGGTTCTTTTTCATTGCCTTCGGGGTTCTGGGCTTGTGTGTTAAACTCAAGGAGCATTTTCAAGCTTTTTTTCCTGCCCCATGAGGACTAGAAACTTTTTTTTTTTTAAATGCAAGCTGAAATTCTCACCCAATCAAACCCACAAATGTTGCCAGGCTCATGATAAAATCAAAGAAGTTGGCAACACTGAATAGCCTGACCCTATGGCATCATATCAGTGCTAGAATTCAGTCCTGAGCAATAGGACAAAATATTCTGCACCACCCTGCTTTAAAGTCTTGTCAGATTGGGAAATAGATTTCTTATCCATTTTAAGAGACAAGGTGAGTGAGGTAATATCTTTTACTTTTAACTTCTGTTAGTGAGAAAGACAAGTTAATATCACTATCATCTCTCTAATACCCTGGGACCAACATGGCTACAACTACCTTGCGTACAGCAATGGACACTATTTTACAGTTAGATATCAAAAGGATACATTTGCCTATTCAGTTTCCTCTTTCTACTCTTCCACCCTCGTGCCTTTAATGTTGATCCAGGCTGTGACATTCCCCTGGTATGTTACCTGGACCGGTGATCTGCTAGGTCACTCCAATCCTTGACTCTGGGAGCCAGCCTTACTGTGCTCTGCTGTGAGAACCCCAACTCCTGGGCTGTCCACGCACAGCCTCTGGCATGCAAGCTGCTCCTTGGATTGTGCAATCCAATGACACTAGCCAATACCCCCGGTCCCAGACACAACCCTAGGAACCTCCATCTTGCAGTGTCCAGTTATGCCTGCTGGATGCTGCAAGCTTATATGAGTTTGTCTATTTAACAAAGAAGTTGATATGTACCAGGCTTGTTAACCCAAGGGGAGTCTCCGACACACTTCAAACCAAACACACTGCTTCAGGTAGAATAAATAAACAGATTTATTATACAAAGATAGATTTTAAGTGATTATAAGTCAAAGCACAAGAAGTCGGATTTGGTCAAATTAAATAAAAGCAAAACGCATTCTAAGCTGATCTTAACACTTTCAATGCCCTTACAAACTTAGATGCTTCTCACCACAGGCTGGCTGGTTGCCCTTCAGCCAGGCTCTCCCCTTTGATCAGCACTTCAGTCACTTGGTGGTGATGTCTGTAGATTAAGGTGGAAAAGAGAGGAAGAGCATGGCAAACGTCTCTCCCTTTTCTCATGTTCTTTCTTCCCTCTTGGCTTTGTCCCGTCCCCCGCCCTTCAGAGTTAGGTGAACATTACCTCATCGCCGTCCCAAACTGACCAAAGGAAGGGGGGTGACTCACTCACGAGTCCAACAGATCCTTTGTTGTTGCCTAGGCCAGTGTCCTTTGTTCCTGTGAGGCTGGGCTGGGTTTGTTGCATACGTGCCCTGATGAGGTGTGAACTGCCCCTCTGCTTCTGGAGAGTTTTTGCCTGGGCTTGAGTTAAGCCATGAGGACAGATTTTCAGCCTCATAACCATATACATGAAATTACAACCTATAACATTACAATAACAATGATTACCATAACAACAATGCCCAGTACATCATGAGCCTTCTGAAGACACCCGACATGACAAACTTTGCATTAGAGACCACACAATCATCTTATAAGGATGAACATGGGGGTGCTGGGCATTTCCCCAAGGTACAGAAGTCACACAGGTTAAATATATTTATCGGGGCTCATCTGTGCATACAGCCCACTCTATACCTAAACTGCTGTAGGATCTTATTGATACAGTCACTCCTGATTCTTTACTACTACTTCGGAGTTTGGTGTGCAATGAACTGTTCCCCTGAAGTTCTGTTTGTTTTATGCAAGTTGAAATCCCACTGAAGTACCAGACCTGGTAGACTGGGCAGCAATGAAAATGTGTCTTGCCCGTCAGACCTGTCCACACAAGCCTGCCATAAATTGATTATTATACAATGGCGTGTGTGTGTGTGTGTGCATTACAGTGTATACCTGACCTGCAGTGTCTCTTGTTTTAAGGAATAGCTGCTGAAGTTGGCAGGCCTCTAAGTTTTCCTTCATTTAAATGGGCCCTAGCCTGTTCTAAAACAGTCAGATGGACTCTTTCACCCTTTTGATCTAAACTATTTCTATAAAAGAAAAATTGACCTCAGATACTGATATTTTTTTTATACTGATTCAGCTTCAAACATTCTTTTGTCGTTGTAATGGTGATTTCCTCTTAAATGGCAATATATAAAGAATTGAAGAGGATTTACTGATGTGTGTGTGCCTTTAAGAAGCTACTCAGGGTCTTTGAAGCGGTATGATGTCCATCCGGTGATGCAGGATTTCTTAAAACACTTAACTGACTAACAAAATACTGTCTTCTAGTCTCTCTCACACATGCTTGTGCTGTGGTTCAGTGGTATGAATTAAATTCACTGCTGCTCCTGGCTTCAGTATCCCACTAGTACAGCTTCTGGAAGAGAATTTTAATGGTGCCTGTTGAAGTGCAGAAAACATTGTGGCATTCTGGATTTATCTCTGCTGGGTGCAGCAAGCTTCTTAGTTAGGAAACTAACACCTTTCATGATGCTGAAAAGAAATGAATGAGTGAACTGTGGAAAATGATGGGTGCAGGGATAGACCTACCCAGGGCTTGGCTACACTTGCAAGTTAGAGCGCATTAAATCAGCCCCGGGCGCCCTAACTCCTGAGGTGTCCACACTGGCAAGGCACGTATTGCGCCTGGACTCTGCAGCTGGAGCGCTCCTGGTAATCCACCTCCACGAGACGCATAAAGCTTGCTGCGCCCCAGCTGAAACGCCCAGGTGTCAGTGTGGACGATGTGTTGCATTACTGCGCTGTGATTGGCCTCCGGAAACGTCCCATAATCCCCCGAAGTCAAGTGGCCACTCTTGTCATTGTTTTGAACTCGGCTGCAGGCATGCGGATATCCCCTTTCAAAGCTCTGTTTCTGACAGCCGGCAGGCTTATCTGCTCCGGGACAAAGCAAACCATTAATGTGGAATGCTGCTGCTGTGAGTGTGTGTGAGAGAGAGAGGCGGGGGGGAGAGGGATCTGCTGCTGTCTGAACTTACAAGACAGCATACTGACACACTCTGTGCCCCCGAAAACACACTCTCCCCTCACATACACACAACACACTCCACCACCACCCCCATTTGAAAAGCACGCTGCAGCCACTTGCACACTGGGATAGCTACCACAATGCACTGCTCTTTGTGGCATTGCAAGAACTGCTAATGTGGCCACGCCAGTGCGCTTGCAGCCGACAGTGTAAACACACGGCAGCGTTTTCCCTGTTGCGGTCTCCGAAGGCTGGTTTAACTCCCAGCGCTCTACATCTGCAAGTGTAGCCAAGCCCCCAGTCTTCAGATACCTGTTTAACTTGTATCACATCAGACAGATCCCATGTATTGCAGACATGGAAAGGAAATAATCAATTACAGAAAAGTACAGCAATTTGAGCAAGGCACTGGAAATCTTTGGCCTAAGGTGGCTGTTACTTGATATTCTGTATTAATCGCTCCCATCCTTCTAACCAGACAAGCAGTATAGATATTCCCTCTTCCCTCAAATCTCGCTGTGTCAGTTCCTGATGGATTGTTTTGCTTCCTGACAAACTGATCTTTCACTCTCCTTTGACTCAGAGGCAGCAGTGGTTCTTCCATATACCAGACTGGCAATAAGAGGACGGTGAAAGAGCATAGGCGCTCTCCTGCATAGCTAATATACAGCAACAGGTAACATTTAGAAGGCATCTGACTAAGATATGGAGGTAGGCAGTGCCATTGAGATAATATTAGATTTGAGCTGGAATAGACAATACTAATGCATATTGATTCTGAGAAACCTCCACTGGCGATAATGCTACTTTACTGGTCAGTCTATACCCCAATCTGAGTTCTAGTAGAGCATTAAGATCTGTGGCTGTTTGATTGTTGTCCCTAAAATACACTGGCAATCCTTCTAGGAGGCAAACAAAAGTTGTAGAAAACATCCCTTGTTCCCCTGTGTTCTTGGAAAGCCATCAAACTGTTCAACATGCGGGGCTGAGAAATATCATTTCAGATCTTGGCCAAATTTGGATGCCAAGTATCATCTTGGCAAAGACAGTTCTTTCATCCTGTGATTAGACTGAACCCAAACCCGATCCTTTTGTCTGCATCATTTCTAGAGCCATGCATCATTCAAGATACAGCTCTGATGTGGTGTGATGCACCATTAGAGGTAAGCACCACAGTTATAGCCTCATCCAAAGGGTGGGGCTTCAGGGTAAGAGTGACTTCCTGGGCACATTATGATTCATAGATTTTTAAGGCCAGCAAGGATCTTCCTCCTGCATAACAAAGGCCACAAAAGGCTGAAAATCAGCTAACACATACTGGTTTCTGGAAGCAGCTTTGTTGGCATAGGGTATGAATGCTAGACTGGTACTAAATAGCTTTTCTTGGCAGTGTTTTAGAAAGAGTCTCACTGGGGGCACAATCCTGCTAGGCACTAAGTACTCCCAACTCATGAGATGCTCCCTTAGGGGGAGAATGGGAGGGCTAGGCAGCCCCCTTTAATCTGCCTTTTTAGAGGGCTCAGGTTAAATAGATGTGGGTTCCCCTTGCCATCACCAGTCCTGTACAAGTTAAAAGCCGTGAACTTGGGCTTTAAAGTATTTATCAGCAAAACTGAACAGAGCCACACTAGATATCTGTGATGCTGAAAAACCTAAATGAGGGTGAAAAAAAAATCACTATTTCAGGCCCTGAAGCAGAAGTTTGTTTACCTGTTTCTGTGCACAGCTCCTAGCTGGGCTGGGCCTATGCTAGCCCTTTCTCCCTAAACGGACATCACATTCTCTCGACGTTTGATGACTGGCCATTTATCACCCCCATCCAGAGTAAATTCACCGTGAAGGCAGCTTTGCATGTCTTTGAATGGAATTGAATTTTTTGGCCCGTTCCTTTTTTCACTCTGTTCATTTTAAACTTTACCCAGGTGCAAATTTCCCCCCGTGTAACATTAGCAGCTCTCACTGGAGATGTCTTTAATAATGAAATAGAATAGGGGATGCGTGGGGGGGCGTGCAGGGTCACCCTCCCGCCCCTCAGATTTGCTGCTTGGCTTGTAAGAGCATGCACACATGGACTGAGCATGATCAGTAACACTGCTGAAGCCGCTGCCCTCACTCCGTGCCCCCCCGCCCACTATCGGCAGGCACTGGTCCCTGGGCACTGCGTCAAGAGCATGAGCTTCAGCTAGAACAAAGGTGTTATCTTGAGTACCTGCTGAAAATAAAGTTCTACACAAGGCTGAAAGCCAGGAATCTTTTCTTAGAAAACGGGCACAGTCAACAAGGGTGCTTAAGGTCTAGCGCACAGGCAGGTTTTGTAGAGGCATAGCTATTTTGGTTAGTGGTGGGATTTTTTACCAAAATAATTATACTGGTACAACCCCTAGTGTGAGCACAGTTGTACTGGTATAAAGGTGCCTTATACATTTTAGCTGACTCCCCTTTCCATATGGGAACAAGCTAGACCAGCATAATCATATTTACACTGGTGGAATGCAGCCATACTGCGGGCTTTGTAGCCCTTTAAAGATCTACTGTTTTAACTATATCAGTATAATTAATGTGTAAATTAGCCCCAAGGCCCTGGTGATTCTATGAGGTGGTTTATAGTCTTCTTTGTCTAGCGTGGGTCAAAAAATTAAAATCAAATAAAAAGGGGGAAATAAGCAAACCTTGTCCATACTCTTGTGCTAGCGACATAGAATGGGGCCTTATTCTACCAAGGCTGGCTACTGAGTGTGACTCTGACTACACAGTGTTGCCAGCTCTTGCAATTTTATTGCAGGTGTTGTGATATTTGGTATTGTTTCTCAAAGCCCCAGCTCCTGGAATCATGGAATTGTGTGAGAATCTCAGCTTTCATTTGAAAAAATTAAGCAAGTGCAAAGTGCTGGCTCATCACCAGCCCATGAAGTACCCACTGCCACACCCAGAGTCTCTTTCAAGGCCCAGTTTTATTTCCTAAACATGGGCAAAACACAAAAATAGTTCCTCAGCCCTCCCTGGGCTACAGCTTCAGTGGACTTTCCCCTTTGCCTTCCTGCAGGATTCTTTCTTGCCTTTTCACTGAGGTGGCCACTCACATGTTCCCAGAATATCAGACATTCTGGTACTTCTGGGCACACCCCTGCCAGCGTGACCCGCCCCTGCCAGCATGATGCTGTGTGTGAGGTCAGGCCTCAAGGGGGGGGCACCATCTTTAAAAGCGCCCTACCCCCACTGGCATGACCTCCGCCGTATGACCTCCTACGCCGTATGGAGTTGGAGGGGGCAGAGCATGTGTTCCCTGTCCAATACCGGACAAACCATGTCCAGTACCAGAGGGGGGACAAGCATCTCAAAAGAGGACCGTCAGTTGGACAAGTCAGTGGCCTCCCTATTGAGTGCCACCTCCCAGGGCTTTCTCCCTGGAGACTCTCTTCCCCCAACAGTTTCCCACTGCCTCCCCTCCCAGGGGACTCTGGCAGCCTCTCCCAGGGAACTTCCTGCTGCTCCTGCACCCCTTCCTTACTGGCAGCCTGGCTCTTTATAGCCCCAGATGCTGACACACCCCGTTCATTGACCAATCTGGGATCACCTGTTCTAGCACAGCGAAGCTGGACCTGCTTCATTTTGCCAGCCACTCTTTGACAGCAAGTTTCTAGTGCGCCTGGTTATGGAGAAAAGATGGACTATACGGCTCTAAAAAGGCAAATACCCAACCCCAAAAACTTTTTAAATCTCCTAATTGCTAAGCCAATCTCATGGTTTTGCGGGGCCTGACTCATGATTTTTGAATTCTTGTGATTGGCAATACTGCTACTGTGAGTAATTTCCATAAAGTCAATGTAATAAGCCTGTGCTGACTCCCCGATCCAGGGCTGATCAGTGCCGGCCTGGCCTAGTGCAGGGAAATCATCCTAGGTGCTATTCTAACCTATAACAGAAGGTCCCCCAAAAGTCCACCCACCAACTGGGAGGTTAGATAGAATGTAGCACTTCCAGTATTGCCTACCCCAAGTGTTCAAAAATCTGAGTCACCACCCCTACCCCACCCCTCAATTCATGATATTGGCTTAGCAATCATGAGAGATTTTTTTTTTTTTTTTTTTTTTAAAGCACAATACATTGGGTTCTTTTTATTTTCTTTCTGGTTTTTTTTAACCTGCAGAGTGCATTCGGGTCCTGTTTTCAAGCTTTTTTCCATAACCATGAGGGCTTTTGAAAAATGAAAGCTACAATACTTTTCTATGCACATGACTCCATGAGCTGGTGCTTTAAGAAAAACATCCAATCTCATGAGACTTGCAATAAAACAGCAAGCTTTGGCAACAGTGCGGTGGTTCCCTAGGGCTGGGGGGTGAGGCACTCTGGCTCTGGGCCAGCTGAGATTTCTCTAACACTGCAGGAATTCTCAACCATCCAGATCTACCCGCTTCCTGGCCACTTTGTGCTACCAAAAAGATACAAAGGGGCTGCCACACACCAGATAATCTGTTCCGTTTTTCTAAAGTTCTTACTGCAAACAGGGAGAAATGATTTAAATTTTTTGTTCATAATTTTTTTCATAATCTGATCTGAAGAAAAGGTTTTGCTTTTGTTGGTCATGAGGGTGGCGCAGCACAAAGAGATTAAAAAGAGAGGATGTTTATTCAGCAAGCAGTAACATGCAGGTTAAAAAGTTGAGTGGAGGAGCTCTCTCCTGTAGCTTTCATTTTAATTTCTGTTTTTAAATGATTGATCTTGGCTTTTCTGAAGGTACTTGGAGGCAAGCCATGCTGCATGTGTGTCTTGTTATTAATGTGGTGCTATGGCTCGTTATCCACATCCAAATCCCTCCTCTAAACTCTCCTTTGCTGTGATACCCACAAAAAACTTGACAACAACCGCTGGTGTGCAGAGACCACCATGCTGACCAATTTCATAGAATCATAGAATCATAGAATCTCAGGGTTGGAAGGGACCTCAGGAGGTCATCTAGTCCAACCCCCTACTCAAAGCAGGACCAAACCCAACTAAATCAGCCCAGCCAGGGCTTTGTCAAGCCTGACCTTAAAAACCTCTAAGGAAGGAGATTCCACTACCTCCCTAGGTAACCCATTCCAGTTCTTCACCACCCTACTAGTGAAAAAGTTTTTCCTAATGTCCAACCTAAACCTCCCCCTCTGCAACTTGAGACCATTACTCCTTGTTCTGTCATCTTCTATCACTGAGAACAGTCTAGATCCATCCTCTTTGGAACCCCCTTTCAGGTAGTTGAAAGCAGCTATCAAATCGCCCCTCATTCTTCTCTTCTGCAGACTAAACAATCCCAGTTCCCTCAGCCTCTCCTCGTAAGTCATGTGCTCCAGCCCCCTAATCATTTTTGTTGCCCTCCGCTGGACTCTCTCCAATTTATCCACATCCTTCTTGTAGTGTGGGGCCCAAAACTGGACACAGTACTCCAAATGAGGCCTCACCAGTGCTGAGTAGAGGGGAATGATCACATCCCTCGATCTGCTGGAAATGCCCCTACTTATACAACCCAAAATGCCATTAGCCTTCTTGGCAACAAGGGCACACTGTTGACTCATATTCAGCTTTTCGTCCACCGTAACCCCTAGGTCCTTTTCTGCAGAACTGCTGCCCAGCCATTCGGTCCCTAGTCTATAGCAGTGCATGGGATTCTTTCGTCCTAAATGCAGGACTCTGCACTTGTCCTTGTTGAACCTCATCATATTTCTTTTGGCCCAATCCTCTAATTTGTCTAGGTCCCTCTGTATCCTATCCCTACCCTCCAGCGTATCAACCACTCCTCCCAGTTTAGTGTCATCTGCAAACTTGCTAAGGGTGCAGTCCACACCATCTTCCAGATCGTTAATTTCTCCTTGTACTCCCCGTCTATCTGGCTAGTCATCTGTTGTCTTTTGGTACGCTCTTAGGGACCATTTTTTTTATTGTTTCTTTGTACAGGGCCTAGCACAATGGGGTCTTAGACCATGGCTAGGGCTCCTAGGCACTACAGGAATACACGTATGTCAATAACATAAATAAGTAAATACATCATTTTAATAATAAAATGACACATTCAATGCTATTCTAATTTGAAGGTGCCAGGGCTTGAAATTCCTAATATGCTCCCGGATTGGTCATTCTTGAGCAGGGCACCGGTCTTTGAAAAGCACCTGGCCACTGTTGTGCCTAGTGCCATTTAACAGCATGCGGCACTTTCCACCCATAGTTCTTGCACCGGTCCCCAAAAGTGGATAGTATCTTTGTGTTCTATTTACAGGTAGGAAAACAGGCACAGAGACTCCAGGTGTTTTGCTTTAGGTCACTCAGGAAATCAGTGGCAGAGCCTGGGATGGAACTTGTGTGCCATTATGGGCATTTTTTTGTTTGTTTGTTTGTTTTTTTGTCTTCAAACACAAGGCCAAATTCTATCAGGCACTGCACATATTCATCCACCAATAAATTCATGCCTGAGGGCAGGACCATGGGGATGAAGGGGCCTCTACTCTAGCTTCGCCACTTCCACCTCCCCAAAGCTGCAGGGAGGTTGTTCTATGGGCCTTCTGCAGCAGGCATTGTAGAGGGGGGCAGGGCTCTTTGCATAAACCCCTAATCAATGATTCCTGGCTTGGTTTGGAGGGGAGGGAGGTTGTGTGTAGGACTGTGCACCTCCTGATGTTTGAGGTACTGGAATGGGGTTGGGAATACTGATAAGCATTTCAAGGGTTGTTTGTTTTCAGCTAGGATTATCAGCTGGTATTATGAAGGGGTTAGCAATTGGATGTTTGACACAATGGCCTGAATTCAGCGCTGATCTGCTCTCCGTGCAATCCCAGAGACTTCCATAGGATTGCAGTGGGTGTGAGTACTGTATGGTGTGTGGAGCTTGCTATGTTAGTATGAAAGTGATCAGAAATGCATATAAAAGTCACTGTATGCAAACAAGTGTCAGTTTCTCATTGTTCATTACTCGCTTGTTCTAATGTTCCTTTAAAGAAACACCAACAGGAGCCTGTTTGGAGTGTCTGATAGCTAGAGGGGACCCTGCATTTGGCTCTGCTTGTTTGTTTTCAGCTGCCTTTACTCATGCTATAGTCTTGTCTTGCCGTGATATGCAAAACTCAATAAAAACAAACAGCATACAAAAAGGAAAGGCCTGCCCCTGCTGCCCTTCCTCGCCTGAGTAGTCCCATGGATCCTACATGGGGAAAAGGCTGCGAGTTCAGAGTCAAAATAAGGCCCCTGGGCCAAATCTTGCAGAAGACCGGTATGATTTGAGGCAAGCCGAGCACTCTAGAAAATGTGCACAGAAATCACAAAGTTGAAGGACTAAGTCCTGCAGTCCCTGGTGTACAGCCAGGTCAAAGCCCACCACCACTGCAGAATAGGAGGGAAGATGTTCAGACAAAGCCTGCTGCTTTCCCCAAAGAGTTTTGTCCTTGTACATCTGTGCTGCATGCACCCCTCTGACCATGCCCCAATATACCCATATCTCCCTCCTTCTGCAGTGGTGCATGAGCATGCAGAGTGCCCATGGGCGGCAGGTGAAGCTTCTCCTAGGGCAGGCTAGCTCCCTGTCCCGCCTCTTCCACCCACGGCCCTGCCCACACTCCACACCTGCGCCACTCCAGGCCCCGCCCCCTGGCTCTCTGCCCCCTCGCTGCTGCTCACTGCATCCCTCCTCTCCTCCCCCCCGAGGCCGCCACGTCCCTCCTCTCCTCCACCCCCTCCCCCATGAGGCCCTCACCACTTGCGCACTCCATGTTCCTCCTCCCCAAGGCCCCCACTGCTCATGCTCTCTGCATCTCTCCTCTCCTCCATCCTCCTCCCCCACGGGGGTGGGGGCAGGTAAGGAGGGATGCAGTGAACAGTGGGCAGGAGGGTTTCAAGGGGGAGGGGGTGGAGGAGAGGAGGGCTGTGGCGGAGAGGGGTGGAGGACAGGAGGGAGGCTGCGGGTGGGGAGGTCTCATGGGATAGGGGACGTGAAGAGGGATGCGGTGGGGGTCTTGCGGGGAGGGGGATGGAGGAGAGGAGGGACGTGGTGAGCAATGGGGACCTCTGGAGAGGGGGGGGTGGAGTGGAGGAGAGGAGCACTCTCCAGACAGCGGTGGGAGGTGGAGGCCTCGGGGAAGAGGCAGAGCACAGGTGGGGCCCCCACAGCCCAGGCATCCGGCAGTGGCTGCGCCAGGGGAGGTTTAGCCTGTATGGTTTCTGCTGTGTTTGGTTCTTAGGTGACCACAGAAAGCTGCTCAAGATTTGGGCCTGATTGGCTACAAAATATGTTATTGAGCTATTCTTTCCCCTCCCTTTGGAATGTAGGGCAGTGTTGGATTCCAGTAGTTCAAGGTGGAATGCTGGCCTCTCCCAAGATCAGGCTAAATGAAAGTGGCAGCTGAATTCCAACTGAGGGAAGTGTGCTGTATATCAGTGCACAGGGCCAGATTTACGGGACAGGCAACCCAGGCGATCGCATGGGGTGCTGGGCTCGGGGTCCTCTTTTTCTTGTTAGTGACAAAAGTGAAATAGAATGTTTTCAGTTATTCCGTATGTGGATTCATTTTTCACTGACCTCCTAGAATGTTCTGGACCTTTGTAGAATCTCGTGGAACCTTCCAGACTTTCTGAGAACTACATTTTCCTTGAACCTCCTAGCATGTTGTTAGCCATGCCCTCGCAAGTATATAAGGGGCAGGGCGTCGTCAGTCAGGCAGTGAGATATGAGAACAAAGTGAGAGCCCGGCTGCAATATTGTGAACCTTGTTTTATTGTGTAATTATGAAAGTGTACTTGTGTTTTAAGATTTGAAGAGTATAAGTAGCTACTAATAAAGGACATATTTAATGAGATGCCAGAGATATCTATCAAACCCCTGTCTACGCAACAATATAAAAGAAATACTGTTATTTCTTTTGCCATGCTTAACACGTAATGTTTGATGACTTTCTAAGACTGCGAAACATAGACTTTTGCTCTCCCTAATACTGTTTGTTTTCCCCAGTAGAAAATAAAAGATGACCCCAAAGCAGATTTACCTGAAGATAAGGAATGGAAATGTCAGAAAAGTGATGGAGGGGGGCGGTCGCCAAAGACGCTCCTTGCCTGGGGAGCCATTTGGTCTAGGGCCGGCCTTGCCAGTGCACTGTGTGGCTTTGTTGTCTCTGTACTGCATTTTAAAATGTTTAAGCACACTGTTGCTATACAGACACAGCAGCCATTTTGTTCTCAGAGTTGCAGCAGACTGTATGGAGGAAGCACACACACTATGCTTCTCTCTCTCTCTCTCTCTCATGAAAACTTTGCTTTTGTTCTCTTCTGTTTTCCTTAATTTGAAACAAAACTCATTTTAGACTTATATGATTTCACCTATGCATTTAGGGAATCCCCCAAAAACAAAACAACAACAACAACAACAAATAAACCTAAGAACTTGACCCCCTCTAAAAAGAAAGGCAGTTGAGTGAATGTTCATTACATTTTACAGAATACGTGTCCAAATTTTAGTTTACAGCATACATTTAAAAGTAATTTATAGACTCCTATAAAGGGGTTTATAATAAAAATGCTGGTATTATTTAATTATGCAGCACAAATTATGCCATTATAATAATTGTGTTTTAGATGGAAAAATCATTATCAACGATTCCTGGATATAAGAACCAGTACTAATGTATGCAATATATGTACAGTGCATTTGTTCGGGCTGGTACCTTTAGGTTATTCATCCTTTCCATGTTTCTGTGGTGCTCACATAGTTTATTGCAAATTTTCATTTATTAAGAGATCACCTGACTGCAGTTTGTTTTATTATACCGCAGATGATAATTGAACTCTAAATTAGCTGTAAGACCTGTTAGAAATGGGCTGAATAGGACTTCTTCATAGGAAGCCAAATACTAAACAATGGCTTCTAGTCAATCAAGAGTGAAATTCACTCATGTATGGGGTGTGTGTAAGGTCCTCCAACAATGTTAGCCATTTGTGTGTGGATGGTGGTGTGGTTTGGGATTATTAGGATGTATACCAGTACTGGAGAACTATAGAAAGCAGGTCTTTATGCCTATCTTAAATAGGCCAGCCCATTGGGCCTTGGCTAGAAAATGGACAGATGCTGCTGAATCTACACTTATGTAGACACAACGACCCAAAAACCAGGCAGAAGAACAATGTCCACTGTACCAGCCCAGATGCTGGACTGGTGGCTGCAAAGGAGCTGTGACGGAGCATGCCTATGAGTCAGGCGTAAATTAGAGCTGATCAGAAAATTGATTATTTGTTGTGGTGAATTTTGACTTTTTGGCAAAATATTGAAAACCAGTGCTTATTTTGAACTGATATATTTTTGTTTTTGGCAAAAACAAACAAAAAAAATCAGTTTTTCAACTACATATTAATATTTTCCAGGGAACACAGACACTTTCTGTGAAAATGTTTGTTTAATCAAAGCCCAAACTTTCCATGAAAACAGTTTTGATGGAAAATATTTGAACAGCCCTAGCTCAAATCCATTGTGCTCTGTCTCTGCCATACAGTTCCCCCTCACCAATGTTGTGTAGTTGGGCTTTGTGTGGGGGGTGGAGGTGGGTGTGTGTGCAGTGCAGGGGGGATTACAGCCCAAATCAATATGAAGATTGAAGAAGACAAAGCAGGTGTGGAAAAAATATTTAATCAAAGCATTGAAGATGTCACTCTGTTGTAAATTCATAGCATGTCTATTGCAATTATTTCATCGCTATCAATGGAGAAGTATATTATAAATATACTAAAAATAGATGAAAAATCAGAACCTTATTGTTTTGATCCCAATTTCATATTTAAAGGAAGTAATCATTGGCAAAATTCTCTTCCCAACAGTGCTGTGATGTTAGCTTTGGTTAACACAAACATTTTTTGTGTATCAAATACATGAAGAAGAAATGTATCAATTAACATCCCGAGCTAGGCAAATAATTCACAATGAATAATTTACTTGACAAAAATCCTAACTTGTTCTATCACAAATTGTCTGCAAGCAAATTCTAATAATCTTGAATGTATTTATTCATAAATATTCCCTAAATTTCTGCAATTAATACTTGGCAATTTGTGTGTTATCAAGCAGTTAGCTGTATTTAACATTTGAGCTGTTTTGATTGGTCATACAAGTCACATGGTATGAGTCGGTCCCCTGATGGGATGAATTTAGCTGCTAAAATCAGGACTCTGGTGTTGTGATTGATTGTGCCTATTAATTCAAAAATTGCTTTCTGGAAATATTGTACAGCATTCATTTAAAAATTGTGTGTTTCTGAGAACATTCCTGCCAGTAAGCTTATTAGCTGGAACTTTCACACAATGCAAGTACAATGGAGCTCAAACACAGTCCACAAGAATTCATTTTAAAATTCAAACAAGTACTTGTGGACAATGTTTTGCAGTATTTCTCCAGCTTTACTAACATCAAGAGCCATGTGACCAGAGCTGGTTGGAAAAATTCAGATGAAAAGTTTTTTCATGATAATTTGCCCATTTATTTAAATAAAAATGTTTAATAGAAATGGTTCAATTTCAACTAATTTCTACTGGAACCAGGCAGGGTTTTGAAACCTGCTTGGTTTCCTTCCAGCTCACTCACTGGCTCCTCTGTAGCATGGGCTTCCAGGGTCCATGTCAGCCCTGCAATGCGAACTTCCCTGGAGCTTGGGATCCCTGACCTTCCAGGGTCTGTGGCTCTGGGGCAGCCTGCCATGCTGACTGCCTTGGAGCCAGAACCCCAGAGCTTCCTGACTCCCAGGCCGGCGGGGTTGCCCGACTCCTGGCAGGGGGGCTGAAGGAGAACCAGGAGCCTTGATGCCCCAGCTGAATTGGAAGCCTCAGAACTTGGGAACCAGCACTTTGGGGTGCTTTTTTTGGAATGCCACTGGACCTAGAACAATGCTACTCTTTGTCTACACCAGGGGTCGGCAACCTTTCAGAAGTGGTGTGCCGAGTCTTCATTTATTTACTCTAATTTAAGGTTTCGTGTGCCAGTAATACATTTTAACATTTTTAGAAGCTCTCTTTCTATAAGTGTATAATATATAACTAAACTATTGTTGTAAATAAGGTTTTTAAAATGTTTAAGAAGCTTCATTTAAAATTAAATTAAAATGCAGAGCCCCCCGGACCAGTGGCCAGGACCCGGGCAGTGTGAGTGCCACTGAAAATCAGCTTGCGTGCTGAAGGCGGCACGCGTGCCATAGGTTGCCTACCCCTGGTCTACACAGTGAATATGAAGCAAATTTTAATCTCATCCCTACTCTGTATTTTTTCTGTGAACTCAAACTCAGTTTGGCCCCGTTCCTGTGATCAGCTCTTCATGAACTTACTCTCCCTTCCGCACTTGAGAGAAATGATGGTGCTATATTTCACTGCAAACACTGACACAACATTTAAATCTGCACAGAACATAGGCTTCGGAAGGATTTCTTTGCTGGTTAACTTTTGAAAGCTCCCATAGGTGAGATTTACCATAAGTAAGAATGGTGAGTTAGTTTGAGAATAAAACAAGATTGAAGCTAATCCTTTGCATGTATTAACCATTTTAGGATTTAAATAAATTGTCTGGTTTGGGGGCCTCTAAGGGAACCCCTCCCCCAGTGCATTGTTGGAGGAAGTGTGGTTTAGTTGTCGGTGTAGGGCCTTGGGAGTCAGTTCTGTTCTTGACTCTGTCACTCACTTGTGGTGTAGCTGAGTGAGTCACACACCTCTGTACATGTTTTACAGATAAGCTATATGTGAAGCAGAAACATGTACCTATTTTGTATAGCATCAGCTTTCATTATTGCTTGTAAAACACTTTGAGATCTCTGGATGACAGGTTTTCTACAAGGGTCTGCCTATATTACACACATATCAAGTTCAACAAAATGGTGACGCATGGAGTTAGCTGACACAATGCTGACTGACTGGTCAGTGTGGATGCTGATCACAATTTGGCCTGCCTACACCGGTGATGGTGTCAGCTAACTTCACTTTTCACAACCATATTTGACCAAGCTCACATTTTCTAATGTAGCAAAGCCATTAGAGCAATGTATTGTTATAACCAGTAAAGATGTTTAACTCCTGAAAAGAGGGCTTTACAATGAGAATGCCTGACACAACTTTGTGTATAGTGGTGCTGTAATATATACTTTTGTGGCATATGTTTAAGTAAATTCAAAGTACTGTAAGTGGCCCCTGAACTAATGATAACCATTTTACATGTATTTACATCGTTTTCACTCTGGTAAAAGTGTTGAAAAGAACGTGGAGGAGAGACACTGGGCAGAGTAAATGTTATTAGCAGAGTAAATGTGGCAGAATAATAACACTTTCTGAGAGAGTATCGGGGACAGTGTAAACACAATGGAGAGGAAACAGCATCTTAAAGCTTTAATTGTGTGTTTGGGCAATAGTAAAGTCAACTGTGCCATTTCCAGTATAAAATCCCTGTATCCAGTACTAAATAGCATTAGAGTCTAAATAAGGATTTGAATACAAATGCCTTCAACTCCAGCAAGATACCGAGACTAAAGGATCTGTTCCATGAAACACAATATCTGCAGCCTCTGTGAAGGGGAATCCCAGATCTGCTCTTTTTTAAGCTTAAATCTTGATTCAGGATGCAAAAATTGCACAAGTCCCTACAGAACTCTGATTCCGGGCTTTGGCAAAGATTCACTGCTCATCCCCACTTGACTATGACTGAGCTGGAGGTCTCGCCATTTGCCACACCTATATATGGAAAGCTGCCCACAGTGATGTCAATGATGCAAGAGTGATTCAGCTGAGAATGCTGAGGGAAAACACTGAAATGAGGACATGAGGGAGGGCTCAGAAGCTAGCTGACACAAGGTGTTCTTAAAGGAAAATGCACAGAGTTTGGGCTTATATCTGCCCTCACTCTGCCAAAAGGCATTGAATGTTGGGGATTATGTGGGCTTTATCCAATAGGGAAACTCTTTCTCTGCATAGCACATGACAGCCCAAGAGACAATGACCTATCTTACATGTATTTTTTCTAGTGGTCTGTGCTTCATTCAGTCAAAACTGCTTCTTTAGCAGAACAAACACACACAGGGCTACCACTTTTATGAATCTAGACATTACACACCATATCGTTTTGTCTGACCACTTTTACACATGTATCTGAATTCATTTGCTTTGCATGCACAAATGTGCACCATTTGTAGTTTAAATCAGTCAGCAGGAGGCCTAGCTCACTCATTTGGGAGATGTCTAGACTAGCAAAAAGGTGTTTTTAAAAAGATGGTAGCTAGCATATTTTAACCAACGTACTTTAAACACCTGGTGTAGGCAGGACAAGCTGTATTTTGACCTGTGTCGGCTGACTGAGAGAAAACCTAGGCCTTCAGCTGGCTAATACACATGAAAATATGTGTTCTGCCTATGCTGGGCATTTAAAATATGTTGGTTAAAACACATTTTAACTTTTCTCTTAGTTGAGACTTACGCTAGTGTAACCCATTGGTCAGTGTGTGGTACAGATCCACCTCTGTGCCCAATCTGCAGACCATATGAGTAGAGTCGGACCTTGCAGGGATTATAGGGTCCCTGGCTCTGGGTCAGCTTCCCAGACAGGCTGCCTTGGAGTTAGGGTCCCCAGGGCTCCCCAGCTCCTTAGCAGCTTGCTAGGTGGGCTGTCGTGGTTCCAGGACTCCCTAGGACCCAGAGGACTCAGGGACACCAGCTCCCCAATGAGATGGTGACCAGTTCTCCATCTGGCTGGCTACCGGGGGAGCCAGATGGCTGGTTCCCCACCTGCCTGGCTTCTTGGGCTGCCCTCCTGGAGTGGAGGTGGGTAACTCAGCTCCTTGGCTGCTGGCCAGGAAGCCAAGCAGCTGTTCTGTGAAAAATCTGAGATTATTGTTTTTCATTCTGCCACTTGAACTAATTTTCCCCCCAAAATCTTGGAAATTTTTGCAGAACGAAAAATCTCATTCCAGCTCAGCTCTATGTGTAAATCTGTTATAGCGCCAGCAAGCTAAGATGAGTTGTCTCTTTATCTCAAACTGTACCAGCTCCTGCTTTTAGCTCTGGACTTCCCCAGTTTAATCCCCAGTGTGTCAGCCAAGATGGTAGCTGTTACACTGTCACTCACAAGATAGGTGCAATGTCACTTTTGTGTAATCCAGGTTGAGTAGGTAAATGTTCTTTGGCCACAATTCCTCTTCATTCTTCAGCTTGTTGTGTAACTGGTGGTTTGTGTCTAGGAGATGAGATAGTATATATGGTGTCCTGCTGGGAGGTATATCACGTTGCAGGGAATCATGGCTAAAAACGGGATTGTCCTAGCCATTGTGCAGGTTATAACTCGAAGTCTGTCTGTAAGAACGCACGACTTGTTTTTGGGCAAGAAGGGTCCAACTCCTGGTTTTTCAGTTATATTGATTTTTTGAGGGAATAGGGAAAACCAATAACATCGATTTTGGATCTTTCTGTTGGGGGCTGTCAGGACAAAGCACCATCTCCCATAAAGCCTGCAGGAAAGCTGCACATAACTTAATAATGACCTTTGGTATTAGCTTTGCATGCAGCCCCTTCCAACTGATGAACCTCAGAGAGGGGTGGAGGCCCAGGGGCTGCCACAGGCAAGGTGAGGGGCTGGCAGTTCGGGTCTTGTGCTGTCAGGATATGCTGAGGGGTAGTGCAGAGGCATTGGGCTCCAGTGGCTGCCCTAACAGCCATGCATTTTGCAGGATGATCCTCCTATAAACTTTTCACTCAGAGCGAACAATCCCAGTGGGAATTCTTTCAGGGGAATCTCTATCTAGTTATTTCTATGGCCACCATTGCCATACTATCTAACACCTCCAAAACATTAATGCATATAGCCTCATGACACCCCTGAGGACTGGGGAAGTAGTACCCCCATTTCACAGATGGGGAATTGAGCACAGAAAGATTAAATGACCTGACCAAGGTCACACAGGAAGTCTGTGGTACAGCTGAAAGTTGACCTTGGACCTGCTGAGTGCCATTCTAGTGCCTTAACACCAGATCATCCTCCCTCTCCTCACTGGGTTTGCAGACTCCTATATGGTTTCACCATGGGAGGGGATGATACGGGCTTTAATCAAATCTGTGCTGGGATCCTGTATGCTACTGCTGCCTGCTTCCTATTTATTTGCACATGCTTTGACCTTCAATTAATCTAAAGTTGCTCTCAGACACCAGTGTCATGCTCCAGGATTTTGATTACCCCATATATCAGTGTGGTTTGTCACACTAAAAGGAACAGGAGGTAGACAGACAGTTGTTGTATCAGGGCTGCAGACAGAGCTGGGACCCTGAGTTTGTCATTAGAGGGAACAAGGCTCAAGGGGGATGAGAAGTTAGCTAGATACAGATTCTTGGAATAAAATTTTCAAAAGCACCTAAATGACTTAGGCCTTGTCTACACAGGAAAGTTTTACCAGGTACATTGTTTGCACCAGGCATTAGCTGCCCTCTGCACACCCTGCCTGAAGAAGATGTCCTATTGAGGTAGAAGAGTGAGTTTAGACCTCCAAGAACTGCCTAGGGAGCCCACCCAGGATCAGCTGCTGGCAGACCCAACAAGATTTGCTCCTCCAGTGGCTAGAAGGGCCAAGAGCAGGGAAGATAAAAAGGACTGGCTGCTTCTTCTAGGGACAGTTCTAGGTGAAGCTAATATTGGGGAGGAAGGATCTCCCCTGTTGGAACCCAAGAGATTCAGGAGGGCTGGACCTCTTTGACTGAGTCAACAGAAGACTGGTTTTGGTTTACTTTGTAGAATTTAAAGTCCAGTTGGCCATTCTGAGTTGGTCATCAATTGACTTGAAGGGAGCTCACCTCATGAAATGGTCCATTGGTTCAGATGAACCTGTGACATGCTGATATAGATGTACTGGTATAACCCCTGTGTGGGCACTCTTATTCTGGTATGAAAGTATTGGTGGCAGGGGCGCCATTTAGGGAGGGCAGGGGGAGTTTCATACCAGAGGTCTGCTTGCGGCACATGCCCCAGCCACCCTGGGCCAATAAGGAGCAACGGAGCCTTTAACCCACAGGAGGAGGGGGCTGGCTCCTCCAATGAGGAGCTGAGGGGGCATGTCCTAGCCATGATCCCTCCAATTGGGCACTAGGGGCATGGGAGCTCTCTTCCAGTGAGAAGCGAGGATGGTGATTCAAACTGAGTCTGACAGCTCTGAAGAAGGGGGCTCGCACAGCCTAGCCTGCTGGGGTCTAACAGCAGCATGGCCAACGCTGGCCCGGGGCAAAGAGAAGTGGATTGGCCCCTGGGAGGGGCAGTGAGTAGGGCCTCTGGGGGTGGGGCAGGCAAGGAAGGGGTCAGTCAGGATGGGAGAGCATAGGGTCCCCGGTGGTGGTGGTGGGAGCACAGGGTATCCTGTGCTGGGGGTGGGAGGGAGAAGCAGAAGGTCCCAATTGGTGGTGGTGGGAAGCAGAGGGGGAACACAGGGCCCCCACTAGTGGTGGGGGGAGTAGTGGAGTGGGAAAGGGGAGTCAATCTCCAGGGGTGAGTCCTAAGGGAGTGGGCAGTGAGTGTGGGAAGAGCAGCTGGGGGGAAACAGTCCCTGGGGCAAGGATCCTGAGGGAATGGGAGCTGAAGAACGGTGGGGGGCTAGGAGCAGCTAAGTGGGTCTTGGGGTCTGTTTGCCCTCAGAGAAGCAGGGAGCACCCTCATGTCTCTCTGGGAAGAGAATGGGGACAGACCCTTCTCATCCAGAGCCATCATGTCCACTAGCCATTGCACCTTCAAGGGAAGGTGCATGTCCATGCTGTGCTGCAAATTCTGCCAGCAGGTGCTGAGCTCTTGGAGGATGAAGGCTGTGCTGCTAGCCAACACAGAGATCAACCTGTATGCCACCAACTTCCCAACCACCTGGTAAGTCCCGTTCAGCTACCACCAGCGAGCATCTCAACAGCTGACTAATGTTACAGCAGCGCCTAAAGACCTTAATCAGTAGGAATCCCTCATTGTGCTCAGCACCATACAAACCAATAAGAAGGCCCAGTTCCTGCCCCACAGATCTCAATATAATCCTTATAATTCCATATGGCAGGCAGGCAAGTAGTATTATTCCCAGTTTACAGCAACGGGAACTGAGGCACGTCATCCAAACACAGAATGGTACTTTAAAAATACATATTTACAAATGCTAAATAATAAACAGGACTCGATTTTTTTCTCAACTTTAAAATGTGGAATTTTCTTGGTGTTTGGTTTTAAATATTTTCCTGTGAGAACTGCAACTCAATCACTGCCGTGTTGTGTTTATGAGCCTTCTGGAAAGTAACTAGCCTTTAAACAGAAGTGAAAGTGACTTGAAAGTGTCAGTTTGACTCCTGTTTAAAGTCAGTTTCTAGTCTATTATTATTTGTAGTAGGTAACACCCTTAGAGCCCCAGGCAGGTGCAATATAAACTCATGGGGCCTTGCACTAGTACAGGGGTTCTCAAACTGGGGGTCGGGACCCCTCAGGGGGTCACAAGGTCATTACATGGGGGGTTGCGAGCTGTCAACCTCCACCCCAAACCCTGCTTTGCCTCCAGCATTTATATGGTGTTAAATATATTAAAAAGTGTGTTTAATTTATTGTGGGGGTCGCACTCAGAGGCTTGCGATGTGAAAGGGGTCGCCAGTACAAAAGTTTGAGACCCACTGCACTAGTAGGAAGTTTCCAAATGTTAAATGATCTATTCCAAGCTTGGTGAACTGCAAAAAGTAAGTAGCCTAAATGATAGAAAGTAATCTAGATTTTTCTGCAATTGTTTCAATTGTTGTATTCAAGAGCTAGTAACAAAGTAAGAATATACATTAAAATTTTAAACCGAACCAGTGTCCCTTAAGTGACTTAGCCACAAGATGTCAGAACATGTTAGTATTAGAACTGGAAATGTATCTCAGCCTGGATCCCCATTCTGCTACTCTACCCTCAAGACTGCACACTCTCCTAGCTAATGACTTAGATGATGGATAATAAGAATGTTCATTGGCATATCTTGTATGTCCAGCCTGACAAAAATAAATGTGGGTTTTTCTTTAAAGTCCAGTTGTGGTCAGAAAAGTGGCTCTGTGGTGACATTTTTACAATGAAATACATCTACTTTCTCTGTTTCAAGTCAAATCTGTTTATTTTATGGATACAAACATGTTTTTACTCTTAATGGTGCAGGAACCAATATCAGTCAAGGAAAGCAAACTGTATTCTGTTTGGCCTCATACATCAACAGAATTGTTGAATGCATTGCTGGTGAAGATGAAAGAAGCAGAAAGAACCCAATTTGAATTTCAGAGTTAAGCAAGGGTAGGAATTAAAAAAAAATTCTTGTTAACTGATCAAATTTAATCTGGAGTCAGAGAATGAGTAACTATGTGTTAAGGCTCCAAAACTGATACCTCAAGGTTTGGGATTGGGAATATCTTGCTGTATTATCCCCTGATTGTTCTAAATTTACATATAAATTTAAAATATGGCTTTAATTGGTGTTTGTGTATATATATTTTTCTTTCTTTATATAGGAATTAGATACAGTGCTTCTGTCAACTAATTTCTAAGTTATCTGAAAAAAACAAACAAAAAACAACCACCCTAGAATTTTCAGGTGCCTAAGTAATCCCTGGAATCACGGGTAAAGTTGCCTCCCCCCCCCCCCAAGTCTGAAATGGTGCTCCAGATGTAAGTTGATTGTGTGTGTGTGTGTGTGGGGGGGGGGGGGGTTCAGTTTATTTTATGTGGCTTGGGAATGGTCTTAAACTAAGCTGAAAAAAGCCACTTTTATACTGGAATAATAGTGTCCAGATGGAGGAGTTATATGAGTTTAACTATACTGGTATATTTATACTGGTATAACTGATAAAACTTTATTGGGCAGACAAACTCTCAGTCTCTCCAGAAAATGGGGAATTAAGCTCCTAGAAGCACCCAACTGACTTGAACATTTTACCCTTTGTCTTGTTCAATTATTTTTTTTAAAGAATTCACTTCATTTTCTGCTCCCCTAAGCTCCCACCCTTCCCCAGCCCCAAAGGCATAACCTTAAATGTAATCATTAGTTGGAACAATTGAAACCTTTAATCTGGTGCAGATGCCTAAAAAGGTTGAAATGTATAGATTTCCCTAGCATAGATAGCCTAAAATTGCCTTGAAGGGCTACGCAGTTGCTTGAAGTAAGTAAAAACTGAAGAACCGCAAGTGATTTCCAACCGCAACTTATTTCTCCATAAGGAATGTTAAAGCAACCTTAAACAGTTAAATAACAAAGTTGAGTGGATTTTTTCCTTTTCCTTCCTTCCTTCCCTTAAAAAAAAATAATAAAAAAATATCCAATTGCAGATGGACCAGAACTAAATGATGCTGAGAGATCAGTCCTGTCCTTTCCTTGGTGCAATTACATGACCACTTTAGGCTCTCAGGCATGTGAGGAGGGAGAAGAAACACAAGTTGTGCAAGGATGTAAGTCAGGCTATAACCATGAACACCTAGTCAATGCCATCAAACAGCTGTCAAAGGAGATGCTACCATCTTTCTTGCTGTTGAAAGGCAACCCAAGAGCCCCTGAAGACACAGTCTCTGGGACATGTAGGTGAGAATTCTTCAATCTCTTCCTCAAATCTCAATCATCTAGATGTTTGCCTACAGAGAGGGCAACAGCAATAAATTGCATTAAATATAAATGAATACAGTAGAAATTCTTCCATGGATATTCTAGATACATCACTGTTATTGCCCATCTCAGAAGGCTCATTGGGTGATGACTTGCCATCTCCTCTTTTATTGTCCAGTTCATGAGTTAATCCTTCTGGCTGCCGTATGAAGCTGTGGTCAATTAATAATAATTCATCACTGTTTGCTGAAAGCATATTGTGTTGTGTGAAAGAGATATAATCTCAAAATATATGAGGTAAAGTAAGGAGTGGAATTTGAGCGTTATTACACTAGGGTTTTATTAATAGGTTAGTGACTGTAGAAATAACAACAACAAAATCTGTGTGTATAATTTGAAGGCAAACTCTCCCCTCTACTAATCCAGCCTTTCAGACCTGCCGTAAACAATTGCATTTCAAGGGAAAGTTGCTGAGAAAAACAAAGTCCATTTAAAAAAAATAAACATGATACAAATGTCTGTCTAAAAACTCTAAGCCCTGAGTTGTTAGGGGAAGATAACAATTTTATTAATTAGATCAATTATTACCATATTAGGATACCACTTCTTGGGCTGGTCCAGTGCAGCTTGTGTTTGTTTGGGATACTTTTATTATCCAATTTGGCCATCAATAATGAAATTGTTCCAGTGAGTTATTTAATGTAATTGCTATAATTCTCTAATCTGAATATTTACATCAACGTTGTGGGCTGATTACAAATACATTCACCGTATTTTATCTATGTTGATTTTCAAGATCTATACCGATTGTGTTCAGAAATAAACTGCCGCGCTTGAGCTGCTGTGAGAGTTTGCTCATATTTCAAACTTTAAAGAGACTGAAATGAGTAAAATAGATTGGCATACCTCAGCTAGTTCTCAGTGAACGCAATGCCCAGCACAGAGGAAGAATAGAAAGGGGAAGCAATGAATAAAGCAATGATAGGAGCTGATAGGGAGTTCCTGGGCCTGATCCAGCTCAACTAACACTGAGGCCCAGATTGGTAGGTACCTAATGACCTTGGAGCATCTAGGTCAGTGGTTCTCAACCAATTTACCATTGTGGGCCGCATCCAATACTACCTGTGTGGCCCTGAGGATGTCACATGGGCTGCAGCTGTGTGCTGATTGGGCTGCATGTTGAGAACCACTGATAGGCCTAAGAGTATTGCAAAGGGGTGGAGTATCAAATGCTTTTATGGCTTTAATGGCTTTCCTTTTATGGCTATAAATCAGACCCTTAATTCTACAGTGTAAACTGTCTCTAAGGGTACGTCTACACTACGGGATTAATCCGAATTTACAGAATTCGATTTTTGGCAACCGATTGTATAAATTCGAGTGCATGCGGCCACACTAAGCGATTTAATTCGGCAGTGCGCATCCATGTACCGAGACTAGCGTTGAATTCCGGAGCGTTGCACTGTGGGTAGCTATCCCATAGCTATCCCATAGTTCCCGCAGTCTCCCCCGCCCATTGGAATTATGGGTTGAGATCCCAATGCCTGATGGGGCAAAAAACATTGTCGCGGGCGGTTCTGGGAACATCCTCCCCCTCCCTCCATGAAAGCAACGGCAGACAACCGTTTCGCGCCTTTTTTCCTGGGTGAACTGTGCAGACGCCATACCTCGGCAAGCATGGAACCCGCTCAGCTCAGGACAGCAGTCATGAACATTGTAAACACCACTCATAATATCGTGCAGTTTATGCTGAACCAGGACCTGAAAACCCAGGCGAGGAGGAGGCGGCTACGGCAGCGTGGCGACGAGAGTGATGAGGACATGGACAGAGAATTGTCTCGCGCCACGGGCCCCGGCGCTGTGGAGATCATGTTGTTAATGGGGCAGCTTCTCGCTGTGGAACGCCGATTCTGGGCCCGGGAAACAAGCACAGACTGGTGGGACCGCATAGTGTTGCAGGTGTGGGACGATTCCCAGTGGCTGCGAAACTTTCGCATGCGTAAGGGCACTTTCATGGAACTTTGTGACTTGCTTTCCCCTGCCCTGAAGCGCCAGAATACCAAGATGAGAGCAGCCCTCACAGTTGAGAAGCGAGTGGCCATAGCCCTGTGGAAGCTTGCAACGCCAGACAGCTACCGGTCAGTCGGACATCAATTTGGAGTGGGCAAATCTACTGTGGGGGCTGCTGTGATTCAAGTAGCCCACGCAATCAAAGACCTGCTGATATCAAGGGTAGTGACTCTGGGAAATGTGCAGGTCATAGTGGATGGCTTTGCTGCAATGGGATTCCCTAACTGTGGTGGGGCGATAGATGGAACCCATATCCCTATCTTGGCACCGGAGCACCAAGCCAGCGAGTACATAAACCGAAAGGGGTACTTTTCAATGCTGCTGCAAGCACTGGTGGATCACAAGGGACGTTTCACCAACATCAACGTGGGATGGCCAGGAAAGGTACATGACGCTCGCGTCTTCAGGAACTCTGGTCTGTTTCAAAAGCTGCAGGAAGGGACTTTCTTCCCAGACCAGAAAATAACCGTTGGGGATGTTGAAATGCCTATAGTTATCCTTGGGGACCCAGCCTACCCCTTAATGCCATGGCTCATGAAGCCATACACAGGCAGCCTGGACAGTAGTCAGGACCTGTTCAACTACAGGCTGAGCAAGTGCAGAATGGTGGTAGAATGTGCATTTGGACGTTTAAAAGCGCGCTGGCGCAGTTTACTGACTCGGTTAGACCTCAGCGAAAACAATATTCCCATTGTTATTACTGCTTGTTGTGCGCTCCACAATATCTGTGAGAGTAAGGGGGAGACGTTTATGGCGGGGTGGGAGGCTGAGGCAAATCGCCTGGCCGCTAATTACGCGCAGCCAGACACCAGGGCGATTAGAAGAGTACAGCAGGGTGCGGTGCGCATCAGAGAAGCTTTGAAAACCAGTTTCATGACTGGCCAGGCTACGGTGTGAAAGTTCTGTTTGTTTCTCCTTGATGAACCTCCCCCCCGCCCCCGCCCGGTTCACTCTACTTCACTGTAAGCTAGACACCCTCCCCTCCCCCCTTCGATCACCGCTTGCAGAGGCAATAAAGTCATTGTTACTTCAAATTCATGCATTCTTTATTAATTCACACAAATAGGAGGATAACTGCCAAGGTAGCCCAGGAGGGATGGGGGAGGAGGGAAGCGCTGGGTGGGGTGGGGGAGGAGGGAAGGACAAGGACACCGTGCACTATAAAACTTTAAAACTTTAAAAATTAGAAACTTCAAAACTTATTGAAGGCCAGCCTTCTGCTGCTTGAGCAATCCTCTGGGGTGGAGTGGCTGGGTGGCCGGAGGCCCCCCCACCGCGTTCTTGGGCGTCTGGGTGAGGACGCCATGGAACTTGGGGAGGAGGGCTGTTGGTTACACAGGGGCTGTAGTGGCGGTCTGTGCTCCTGCTGCCTTTCTTGCAGCTCAACCATACGCTGGAGCATCTCACTTTGATGCTCCAGCAGTCGGAGCATGGACTCCTGCCTTCTGTTCTCAATCTGACGCCACCTCTCAGATTCAGCCCGCGATTCAGCACGCAACCTCTCCGATTCAGCACGCGATTCAGCCCGCCACCTCTCCTCGCGTTCAAACTGTGCTTTTCTGCAGTCAGACATTGTCTGCCTCCAAGCATTCTGCTGAACCCTGTCAGCGTGGGAGGCCGTCTGGAGCTCCGAGAACATTTCATCCCGAGTTCTCTTCTTCCTCCTTCTAATCTTCACTAGCCTCTGCGAAGGAGAAACATTTGCAGCTGGTGGGGGAAAAGGGAGATAGGTAGTTAAAAAGACACATTTTAGAGAACAATAGGATCACTCTTTCCCGTTAAACCTTGCTGTTCACATTACATAGCACAAATGCTTTCGTTACAAGGTCGTATTTTGCCTCTATTTATATTGAGGGTCTGCCGATTTGGTGTGAGAGATCACTCACGCAGGGCCAGGCAACAGAATTCGGCTTGCAGGCAGCCATGGTAAGCCACAGTCTTTTGGCTTCTTTAACCTTAATAACATGTGGGAATGGTTTCAAACAGCAGCACCCTCATTTTCCATACCAAGCAGCCGTTGGGTTGGCCATTTAAAATGGTATGGCAATTTAAAAGGAGGGA
>QXTE01000002.1:25924802-25945620 GCA_003942145.1 Platysternon megacephalum
AGACACGTTAACAGACTTTTCCAGTAGCTGTACTGGCCGCGAATGCATCCCAAGTCCTCAGGGCAAATTAATCATTAAAAAATGCTTGTTTTTAAACCATGTTTGATATTTACAAAGGTACACTCACCAGAGGTCCCTTCCAGGGGGTCTGCGCTACCGCCTTGGGAGGGTTCGGAGGGTACTTCAGACAGGGTGAGAAAAAGATCCTGGCTGTTGGGGAGAATGGAGAGCTGTGTGCTCTCCGCAAGGTCGTCGTCCTCCTCCTCCTCCTCCTCTTCCCCGTCCGCAGAATCCTCATGCATGGCTGAGAGTAACCCCTCCTCGGAATCCACGGTCAGGGGTGGGGTAGTGGTGGCGGCGCCCCCTAAAATTGCATGCAGCTCATCGTAGAAGCGGCATGTCTGCGGCTCTGCCCCGGACCGTCCGTTTGCTTCCTTGGTTTTCTAGTAGGCTTGTCGGAGCTCCTTCACTTTCACACGGCACTGATATGAGTCCCGATTGTGGCATCTCTCCATCATGCCCTTGGAGATTTTGTCAAATGTTTTGGCATTTCGTCTCTTGGACCGTAGTTCTGCTAGCACGGAATCCTCTCCCCATATAGCGATCAGATCCAGTACCTCCCGTGTGGTCCATGCTGGTGCTCTTTTTCGGTTCTTGGACTGCATGGTTACCTGTGCTGATGAGCTATGTGTGTTCACCTGTGCTCTCCACGCTGGGCAGACAGGAAATGAAATTCAAAAGTTCGCGGGGCTTTTCCTGTCCACCTGGCCAGAGCATCCGAGTTTAGATTGCTGTCCAGAGCGGTCACAATGGTGCACTGTGGGATAGGTCCCGAAGGCCAATACCATCGAATTTCGTCCACACTAACCCTAATTTGAACCGGCAATACCGATTTCAGCACTACTCCCCTTGTCGGAGAGGAGTACAGAAACCGATTTTAAGAGCCATTTATATCGAAATAAATGGCTCCGTTGTGTGGACGGGTGCAGGGTTAATTTGCTATAACGCTGCTAAATTCGAACTAAAATCGTAGTGTAGACCAGGCCTAAGTTTCCTGTGTAATACCGCCACTTTCACATACATCTTCCAAACATGTAATAAACATGTTTATCCAAGTATGGAATATGCACCAATTGCTGTCACTCATTAATGAGTGCTCAATTGACTTGCACAACCTTGAACCACACTGTGTGCGTGAAGTATGAATGAGAAGTAAACAAGTTTGTTTCTCTCTTTGTTCTTTTGCACAGAGCAACCTATTAATATATGTGTTATAAATAAAATGTTTCTGTGATAGTGACTTTAAAGAGCCATTTTAGGGTGCATGCCACCTCTTTGCTTACGTGACATATAGGACTCCAGACTTGAAAACTGTCTATTGCCTCAACTGGAATCTGCTGTTCCCACCAGCTCCTTGCCCCAGCCCACCTTTGCTCTCTGAATTAGACAGCTGAATGTGAAACAGATTTACTTAAAAATGCATACAAAAGGGCAGGGGGCGTATTAAACTTGAGAGGGATGACAGTACCAGTCTGACTCATGGTTTGCCAGTCATAAAATAGTGTCACTGGTAACTCATGTAGCTACTTGTTTGCTCAGCCACAAACCAATGTTATGTACCCCGTATGTGCATTGCACTCGAACAGCTAGAAAGCCCAATTAGCATAAAAATGTGTGTTTTTCTTACATATAACATCGCATTGGTATTCTTGCTGTTGAGCTCATATTTGCTTGCTGTAAGGAGCCATCTAGTGAGGGTTTACTGTACATAAAAGTGAAGAAACTGTTCTTTTAGCATTTTCATCTAGGCATGGAACTCTCTAGGTAAAAGTGACCAAACATTTTATTTTTATGTGCTAATTCTGTAGTCCTAACTATGGCAAACAATAACATTGCCATGTAGGAGTGGTGTGTTGTACTTAGTGATTATGTGGTGACCTTTCCTCTTTTTAATACCAGATCATAAAATATATACTTGGTCTGATTCAGACTTGGCATTACTCCACTGACTTCACTGGAATTGCAACAGGTTTGAATTTGGCCTGCTGCCTTTAATTTCCTTGCCTGAGCATTTTAGTAAGCACGTGTGGAGCTCCAGATACACCGTGTGCCTGCCCACTGGAATTTCCCTGCCAGACCCTGAAATTATTATTTGCATTACAGCAACACCTAGAGACCCCCACTGTACTACATGTTGTACAAACACATAGTCCAAGACAGTCTCAAATAGCTTACAAACTAAACAAGACAGACAATGTTGGGGAGAAGGAGGTGAAAGGCTGTATTATCTTATCTCACTGATGGGGAACAGAGAGATTCAGTGATGTGCCCTAGATCACACAAGAAGCGTATGGCATAGCTGGAAATTTACCTCAATCTCCTGAGTCGTGATCCGAGGCCTTAGCTAGTTAAGACCATCCTTCCCTCTTACATAAACACAGGCAACATAATATACAGTCATTTGAACAGTGATCACTCTTGTTTAATTTTTTTCTTTATAAACTCCCAATGAAATTAAACAGAACAAAAATGCTACAGTACAGCTGAGAATGTCAGTGCAGCAAAAGCAGGAAACTCTAAGTTAATGCCCCCACATCAACAATGACATGGCCATGTTGCAAATCTATATTGTTATCAATTTAACAGCCTACAGTGTACTGCAAAATGCTACTGTAGACATGCTATTAAATACTAAACTGTTAAGTCTGTCATGAGAATGGAAGTGCCTTGCCTGCTCACTAGGGGGTGAGATTCTGTGCTGCGCCCCTGGAGGCCCATTACAGAATGAACATCCCTGAGATGAGGGAAATACAGATGGTTTGAAGTCACCTTTGTGCAGGAGAAGAGATGATCTGTGTCTGCTGATAGTGTGTGTGTGTGTGTGTGAGGGGGTGGGGTGCAGAGTGAGGGCATCAGTCTTCAGCAGTGTTACTGAGCATGCTCACTGAAAGTCAAGCAGCAAATCGGGGGGACATTTGACCCCGTTTGCCCCTCCCCCCCATGTGGGGTCTAAAACAGCATCCTGTGTAAGTCAGAGCAGTCTTCCCATGCCCTGCTTTGCCCTAGCAGCCTGAGGGCTGCTTATGGGATGCTCCACAATCTGAAGCATTCCAGAATCTCCCTAGAGGGGTGCACTATGGACAATCCTCCTTTGCCCCTTGCACACCTCTTGTGGTGGGAGTTTGCAAGGGGGTAGCACAGAGCCACTTACAGCAGCCTTATGCTGTGTCTGCACTGGCTTCTTGCAGCATAAGGCCAGCTCCTGTACTCTGCCAGAGTGGGACAGAGGGGCTGGGCGGAGGAAAGTATCTGCCCCTAAAAAGATTATAATGCCTCTGACAGGAACATTGTTATGTTTTTCCATGCACAAAGAACAACCAATCTAAAGCTGGGACTATTTTAGATAGAATCAAAGTAAAGTCTCTATGGGAGAGCACAGTATGTGTCTCCTCTGTACTGACTATAACTCTGAGAACAAAATGGCGGCTGTACACAATAAACAAAGCCACTGGCTTTTCATAGCTACATTGTACACTGGTATAGTTAAAGTGGTGCAACTTTTGTGTGTAGACAAACCATTAGCCTACAAAATTCACCCATTGTTCCATAAAGAGGACATCACCCTGAGTTATTTTCTACCTGTCTGTCATTTTACACTCATTATTTCTGGCTATTTTAGAAAGTGCAAACAAAGAGCAGTCATTTTAAAAAATCCATATTTTAATGGGGTAAATAATACTTGATTGACTATCTAGTTAATTTAAGAGGGAGAATTTAGTGGTTGTAACTAAAAGTTTAAAAAACAGACAAACAGAACCGCGCAAAATGTATTTGGTATGATCATTTCATCACAGATTTTAAAAGTTTAGTTTTATATTTGCAATTTGTGAGCTGAGAGAATCAGCTGAATTCAATCAAATTGGTTTGTTCTTTGTCTATCTGTGGTCACCATAGCTACCATTTCAGTCTGTTAACATATGTGGTATTATTTTGTTCCCTTCTCTTAAACTCTTTATTCACAGATGCTGTCAAGATTTCCCTTTGTACATATCTGATCTGTTTGTGCCAGATTTGGCTCTGTGCCTTTTCAAATGAGAGTCTTGGAGATGGCTACTAAATGATTAGACACTCAAATAGTACAGCAATGGGGACTAGGTATAAGCACCTAGGTGGAGACAAGTCCATGATTCCAGTAGCGAGTGGGCCCTGGGGAGAAATACATCGGGAAGACAATGTCGGAGGTCTATCTTTTGCTTATATGATCTATAGATGTAGGCCTTTTTAGGTGTGTTGGGCCAGAACTTCAGCTGGTGTAAATCAGCATAGAGCCATTACATTCAATGGAGCGTCACTGACTTGCACCAGCTGAGGATCAGCTCCTGTAATGGTGTTCATTATAAAATTGTTTTGTCAGGAGCCCAGGAGCCCACAGTTAATACATCTGAACAAATAAGTAAATGACATTTGATATCTTCTCTTTTCTTTTACTACTTTCAGCTCCATAGAGCAGGTTCACACTGCCACTGAATATTGGTGTGTATCTGCTCTGTACAGTGTAGATGAGCAGCAGTATTTAGCTGATATAAAATTATTCACATTTCAGATCTGAACTGGCATAGCATGAAAAATAAGCTTTTTTTGTGAATGGGAAGACAATTAAGGCAACTTTTCTCTTCTGGCAGTGTAAGAAGCAGGTAACAATACTGAGACTAGTACATGTACTATACAATTTGTAACGTGGAAGCCACAGGGAAATCAATCAACCTGAATATATACTGAGAGTCCATTTTCACAATGAAGTTCTGGCTATAATTTTTTTCCCTTTCATGTAAGGCTTTTTAAAAACCTTTGGTTAAAAGCACATTGGGCCTGATTTTCAAAGGTGCTGCTGAGTGCCCACACCTCCTATAACTCCTTTAACTGGAGTTATAGCTGCTCAGCACTTCTGACAATCAGGCCCCTAACTCTAATTCATGCAGAGAGTAGCTGGAGAAGCTGTCTCTGAAGCAGTATTGTAATGAGGGGATAATTCCACTCTGTCTGTCTCTCCTTCCTGCCTTTCAGTATAGATGAAAGAGTGATGGGGAGTAACGTTATCTGCACCAAAAAAGAAATTCTGATTTCCTGATCCTACCTTCCCATGAGCAGGGGTGATATCATATCACGACTCACAATAAGTCACAGCTGCTTTTCCAGTATAAAGCATGTTTTGGAGGATTCCTAGCTGAGCTATACAAATTCACTTAGCGTGTGTGAATAGAAACCAAATTGACAAGATAGACCATAACAGCTCTGAAAGGCCCATTAGTGCCTGTCGTGTGAAAACTCTATTTTTTAAAGAGCAAGTATTATTCACATTTACACATGAGACTGTAACTGCTCCTTTTAAATCACTACTGCCTATCAGAGAAACAGACCTGAAGAAGAGCTCTGTGTGGCTCTCAAGCTTGTCTCTCTCACCAACAGAGGTTGGTCCAATAAAAGATATTACCTCACCCACCTGGCCTCTCTATCCGAGAAACAATCAGAACCAATACCACGATACACAGAAGTACCAGGGGGCAGATTCTTGTTCTTGAATAAACTGATGTCAAACCAGAGTATTTCCATTGTTCCAGTGGAGTTATGCCAGTCACTTTAGATTTACACTGGTGTTATTCTGATATGTGATAGTGATGAGCATGGTATAAATGTTTAGCTAGATACATAAGCCCCTTTGTTTTCAGTTTAAACTAATTTTTACCGAAAAAATCCCAGGTTTTAAAAAAGGTATTATTTGGTTTTTTTCCAATTTTCACCCATTCAAATACATTAAAAATAACTTGTTTTATTAGGAAAATACAATACATTGCATGAGATATATATATTATGATACTACATTAGTCTGTGTGTATATGCAAACCTGCCTGTTGAAGTAAGGCTATGTATTAGTCTAGAAGATACACACCGTAAACAAACAGGCATGCACACAAGCTCTGAAGTGCATGCGCATCTGCACGTACTGATGAATCTCATGCCCACCACGTATACTTTTCAAGTGGTTAGCAGATAACAGTTTAAAGATCTGACACACTAAAATGAGAAGAAAACAAAATTCTGTATCAGAATATGTTTCAGAACCCAATTAAGTATTCAAAAGTTTTTAAAAAACAAAAACAGGAGAAACAGGTTAAGTGTATGCGCTGCAAATTATTAAATGTAAATATTTTCAGGCTAATAGTTTTAAGTCTTCAACAGTAAACTGTTTATTCAAATGAAAAGTTTTATTTGGAGGTTAGAGATATATGGTTTTCTTAAACTCAAAAGTGGCATTGTGTTTTGAGTTCTGTTTTAGTTCTGCAGCAAACCACATTGAATTCCGTTCATGAAAGCATTAATCTCCTGAATACTTTTTGTTGTTGTAATAAACACTGATAAATTCCTGGCAAAAATTAAATAAAATAAAAATTGAAAATGAAGGGCCCGATAGAAACATCAGAAGCTGGCCCAACCCTCCTTGTTTCCTGAGATGAATCTCCACAACAGGTTGTTGTGAGAGTATAACATTTTATCAGAAAGAACCCAGTATGCAAGAAACAACATTTTAGCCGCATGGTTGCTGCTCTTGTGGAGCACGAGGGAAATATCCAGTATTTTCAGTCTTAAATGTAAGAAAAGCAAGGGACTCAGGAGTGTGTGGCCATTTGTTTTATTGTGATTTTAAAAGGTACTGTTATGACATTTTCTTAATTTTTAAATTGTTCCTTAGATGCTGATAATCCCTCAGACATTTGACACTAAATCAAAGTTTTACTGGTTTATCTTCTCTCGGTTTGCATGTGTTTGAGGTTTTCTTTAGAAAATAGCACTGATGCTTTTGCTATTTTGACCCTACAGTCTTGACAGCATGCCTTAGGGTCAACAATCTGTTCATAGACACACTGGGCCTGATTCGTCTCACGCTGGTGTAAGAGAAATGCAGTGACTTCAGTGGAGTCACTCCCAATTTATACTGGTGTGAATCAGAACAGCCCATTGTTCTGGGGCCTATTTTTCATGTAGATTCCATTCACTCTTACAATATCTTCCTTGCTCCTTCTACATTTTTGGTGTTTTGGAGCAATTTCAAGTGATTTTCTAATGCTTACAAAGGGCCAGATTGCCACCTCCTACAGAAAAGCCTGTGGGAGGAGAGAAACTCAATATAGTTTCCCTTGCAGAACTTTCCTTTCCCTCTGGTGGGAGGAGATGGGGGTGGATGAGGAAGCAAAGGGGGTTGTGGTTATAGGAGGCCTCCCATCCTCCCAGCTACACAAATCAGAAGCCCTTTAGAATGGATTTAGAAGCTATCCTCCAGGCACAGCTGCTGCTCAGCAGGGCCCCCCTTCCTGGTTCCTACTTGAGCTACCCTGCTGTTGGCTACTCAGTAAGCAGCTGCAAAGGCGGCTCAGAGGGAGGTAATGGAACTCCCAGCTGTTTTACTTCTTGGAAATCTGTACAGAGCTCTCGTTTGTGCCCTAGAAATCTATGGAGCCCCTTACCTGTGGTGATCCAGTGGTAAGACAGTTGCACAAGAGTGGAATCTAAGGGGTTGCAGAGATGGCACTCCTCTCCCTCTGTGCTAACTTGCCACTCCTCACATGTGGATCTTTGCAACAAGATCCTGGCCATTGAAAGTACTGGAACTGCTCAACTATGAGACGATAGTACATAGGAGTTTTTATAGTTGGTCAGACTAATGTGGCTTCTAGTCCACTATCCTCGCCACCAAAAATGGTCAGTACCATATGCTTCAGAAGAGATGCAAGAAACCCTGCAGTAAGTAGGCAGTTCTAGGATACCTGCTCCCTGAGGAAAATTTTCTCCCAAGCCTCAGTAACTCAAGATTGGTTTAAACTCTGATGTATGAGGGATTATATCCCTTCCAAAGCTCTTTTTTAAAATAACATTTACTCTGATAGCTCTGGATGTTCTTGTAATTCACACAAATGTCTAATTGCCTTTTGAATCCCATTAAACTCTTGGCCTCAGTGATATCTTGTTGCAAAGAGTTCCACAGGCAAATCATGTTCTGTATGAAAAAGCATTTCCTTTGATCAGCTTTGAATTTGCCACCTTTCAGTTTCATTGGTCAGGCGTATGTGATGTACACTACATGTTCCATTCTTGCACTAGACCGGGTTGTATGAAGATAAAGACATTGGCTGAAATCTCACTCTTCAAACTCCCATTGCCTTCAATAGGGCCAGAGTTACACCCAGGATCTCTGCATGTTGTTATATACTATTGAAGATGGGGTGAAAATGTGAATTGTAATAAAAAAGTTTATGAAAAGATAGTGATGATCCTCAAGGTCACCTGTTACATTAGCCTGCACTAAATGGGCTACTTAAAAGAAACCCATTTGCATTTTGCTTAGCCCACCAAGGCTGGTCTATGCTGTGAGATATATTTGAAAACATGAGTTTTTCATTTGAAATGTAATGCTTCTGAAAGGTGCCAGATTGAAGCCTGAAGCCCTCTGTTTATCTATAGATTAGATTAAAGCAAAGATGGCAGCCATGCAAGATTCCTGACGGTGACTAGCTAATGTGCCTCAATCCCGACCTGGCATGACCACCTCTAGAGAGGAGAAGATACCACTCTGTGTGTACATTTAATGCTTCGCTTCTCTGCTGAGGCATCCAGCAAGGGCACCAGTGTATGTGATGATAATTTCATATCCGTGGCACTTCTACCTCCCCTAACTCTGGTCCTTGCTTCATTCCCAGCATTTCCCCTCTTTTCCCATCCCCACAGCATCTCCTTTGGGCCCTCCTTTTGTAAACTCTCGCTATCCCATCCTACTGTCAACCACCTCATCTCCTTCACTATTGCCCATCTGCAGGGATCAGGTGGGGTAGGCGGAGAAGGTGGTGGTACTCTTTCAGCCTCTGCCCCCAAAATAAACTCCACCCATGTGATTGGCCAAAATAAGATGCCACACACAATAGATTGTGAAGATGTTCAAAATATCATTGTGTCGCTGCTTCGCTCCAATGGGTTCCTTGAATCTGGCTCTCTCTTGGTAAGGCTTGAATATGCCTTGGGCACTGTTACACTCCTTGGGCTTGGCTCCTTCTTGATTGGGGAAAAAAAAATAAGTGGTGGCTGTGACGCTGGCAGACCAGGTGCCAGCTCTTGCCAAGGCTTTAGGACTCAGTCAAGCACTGACAAATTCATTGCTGGAAATCAATCTGTTTCACCTGTGTGTTAGTATGGTTAAGATGGGTATTGAACTTATAAAAATGTGTTTAGACTTTATTTAATGCTTGTAAATTGCTGCATGAATTAATCTCACCTATAATATTGTTGTCACGTGCTATAAGGTAATATTTAAGTTTTTGCTTTATAACTGGAAAAAAATGTTTGCTCTGAAACTATGAACCTAGTCAGGAGGGATCATCTCCTGCCGATCAAGAAGGCTGATCAAAACTAAATGGGCCATTGTGAGACATCACAATACAAAGACTTTGTTAGTTGCCCCTTCACACCCATGAAGAGGCTGTATGCAAAAGGGCTCGTCTCATCAGCTTGAGTTCTGGAAGAAGGAAATACAAATAGCTGACAAAAAAAAATCCCTCTCTTTTGCTGTTTGGACTCTCGCAGAAGCAGAAATCCCCAGGGTCAACCGGGGTTAGCCCTAAAAAAAATTCAGAGCTGACAGATTATTACAACTCTGTCACCTTTTAAAACCATAGACTGTAACTCATTTGTGTATATATGCTTGCCTGCTTTAACCTTGTAGTAACTCTCTCATTTCTTTTCTCAGTTAAATCCTGAGTTAGTTTACTACAGGATTGGCTACAAGCATTGTCTTAGGTGTGAGAGCTAAGGCACAAATTGACCTGGGGTAAGTGACTGGTCTCTTGGGACTGGAAGCAACCTGAATATGTTGTGATCTTTGGTGTAAAGCAGCCATCTATCACTGAAGTCCAGCTTGCCTGGGTGACAAAATAGACTGGAATGCCCAAGGAGTGACTACATGGGAAGACTGTTCTAGGGCTTTAGGAGTTCACACTTGTTACTGGGTTGGTGAAATCTAATTATAGAACATACAACCAGTTTGGGGCCTCTGTCCTGCTTCTTGACAGTCTGCCCTGAGGCTGGCATTCACGGTCATGAGCCACTCCAGACACCGTGACATAGACATCTCCCAAATATCACCCATTTTTGTTATCAAAATGAAATATCACTCCCGGGAAATTGTGCAGCTTTCGGACCCTCCATCCCCTTTGTTACTTGAGCAATTAAATAGTTTGCAATGTTTACATTTAAATTATCTTCTCTGGGCGTCTGAGTTAACACATCACTGAGACTGAATGTCATAGCTCACACCTCTCAGTGCTATTGCTTTCTGCATGGTTACAGAACTGGGTTACACTTGGTTCACATTTTGGGAGCTTTCTCCACAACCATAACAGCTAAAGACTGTTGTATCTTGCTGAGGAGCTGAGCTGTGTCAGGATAAACCCTTTATTATGAACAGGAACTGTGCACAGAACTGAGATAGCAAAACTTCCTACTACTCTGTGTAGTTTCAGCCTGCTATTGCCCTGCCCTGGGCTTCTTTGTTCTAGCCGGAAGTGTGTCACAGGAAACCAAAGACTGCGTCTAGAGCAGGGGTTCTCAAACTGGGGGTCGGGACCCCTCAGGGGTCATGAGGTTATTACATGGGGGGTGGGTGGGTCATGAGCTCTTAGCCTCCACCCCAAACCCCGCTTTGCATCTAGCATTTATAATGATGTTAAATATATAAAAAAGTGTTTTTAATTTATAAGGGGGGTCGCACTCAGAGGCTTGCTATGTGAAAGGGGTCACCAGTACAAAAGTTTGACAACCACTGATCTAGAGTGTACAGGAAGTGTGGCATCTCTGCACTTCCGGGAAGACATACTTTACAGCACAGAGATTTACTTAAAAATAAAAATTAAAACTGAGATTCTGGAGAACAAGATAGTTGCTTCATAGAGGTTTCAATTGGTGTGTGAGACATCTTGTTCAATGCTTAATGTTTTTTTCTGATAGTCATTTAATGTGCAGAGACCACTCCCTGCCATGCTGACAAACAACGAGACAGTATTGACTTGTACTCCCTGTCTATGTCTATCTGTTGTCTCTTGCCTTATACCTAGATTGTAAATTCCTTGGGGTCAGGGACCATGTTTTTGTTCTGTGTTTGAACACTGCCTACAACTGCCTGGTCTCTGACTAGGGCCCTAGGTGTGATAGTAATATGAATAATAATAAGTATTAAATCAGTATGCAGACTGGGTAACTATCTTTTCTACTATGAGTGACCAAAGTTATCTCATTTGCTGCAGCGTGGCCATTGCTAAAATATATATACCTGGTTTAAACAAGAATATTGAAATACATTATACATATGGTGAGAGCTGCTTCTCAAGACTGAGGAAATTAGGAATGGTTTTCTGTTAAGTAATCCCTTTCTTTCAGCAATTGACAACCATGTGCATGTGTAACTTCAGTGTTGTCACCTTTATGGACTATCCAAACTCTTGATCCTATGGAGGAGCAGAGGACTTTGCTTGGGAATGAAGTCTATCGGTGGTACTTATCTGGCCCCCCACCACTGTAGTAGGTGAACACCTCACATTCTGTAATGGATTTATTCTCTCAAAACACCTGTGAGCTAGGGTAGTGTTATTATCCTCCCCATCTGTAAGATGGGGAACTGAGGCACACAGAAGCTAAGTGTCTTGGGCAATGTCATGCAGGCAGCCTGTGGCAGAGAAGGGAATTGCACTCAGGTCTCCCAAGTCCTAGGCTAGTGCCCTAATCACCAAACCATCTTTCCTCTCTACCTCCAGTTAATAGTTTAGCTGTCATTACTACAGATGGCTCCTGATCACACTGATTGATATGTAGTGTATATGCTGCTTGTGTGCCTAATATGATCAGTGCCAATAAAAAGGTTCTCATTTATTGGTTGGCAGTAGATGAGCCCTACTGCTTGGCAAAACTAATCCACTTTTTCAAAAGTTATTTGAAAATAAGATCTACTAATATACCCATCAGTGAGTGAATATACAAAACTGAGACCATTATGTTTACAAGGAGTGGAAGATTTTTGCTTTGGTGTCCTCACTGCTGAGCAGAAAATGAACCATGTTTGTTTACTTATATTATGGTTGTGCTCAGAGGCCCCAGTCAAGATCAGGGCCACTTTGTGCTAGGAAGAAGCTGTCCCTGCTCCAAAACATTTATAATCTTCAATTGACTGACTGCATGTGAACACACACCTGAGCCAACACATAGCCCCATTGACTTCAGTGGAGCTCTGTGTAGGTACAGTAACTCCTCACTTAAAGTCGTCCCGGTTAACGTCGTTTCGTTGCTGATCAATTAGGGAACATGCTAGTTTAAAGTTGTGCAATGCTCCCTTCTAACGTCGTTTGGCAGCTGCCTGCTTTGTCTACTGCTTGCAGGAAGAGCAGCCCGTTGCAGCTAGCTGGTGGGGGCTTGGAACCAGGGTGGACCGGCAGCCCCCCTATCAGCTCCCCTAAGTTCCCTGTGCTGCAGCTGCCCAGCAGGTTATCAATTGCAGCTGTCCCTCCCCTCACTGCCATGTGCTGCTCCTGCCCTCTGCCTTGGAGCTGNTTATCAACTGCAGCTGTCCCTCCCCTCACTGCCATGTGCTGCTCCTGCCCTCTGCCTTGGAGCTGCTCCCCGAGACTCCTGCTTGCTGTGCGGGGGGGAGGGGAGGGGGAGGGGGGCTAATGTCAGGGTGTCCCCCTCCCCTCTGCTCCTGCACCCCGCTTACCCCATCTTGCAGGGGGGACACACCAGGGCTCAGGACGGAGGGAGCTTGCAGCAGCTGCGGTCTCAGCAAGCTGATCTAATTAACAAGGCAGTGTACTTAAAGAGGAAATGCGCATATCTCCCTCCATTCCTGCTGCCTTGTAGAGTGAGAGAGTTAACCCTTGAGGGCTCAGCCAATTGCTAGTTCATCATTTAGCAGTAAGGGAAATATCCCACCCTCTGACTCCTCCACCTCAACCAAGCTTCACAATCATCATCACTGTGTACCAGTATTAAATTGTTTGTTTAAAACTTATACTGTGTGTGTGAGTATATATATATATAATATAGTCTTTTGTCTGGTGAAAAAAATTCCCTGGAATCTAACCCCCTCATTTACATTAATTCTTATGGGGAAATTGGATTTGCTTAACATCGTTTCGCTTAAAGTCGCATTTTTCAAGAACATAACGACAACGTTAAGTGAGGAGTTACAGTACACGTGTGCACCTGCATGCACTCAAGTGCAGGAGCAGGGGCTAAAGCCCCAATCCTACAAGCTGACCAATGTGGACAGAACGTTCTGTCTGCAGGGGTCCCTGCTGAAGTCAGTGAAGGTTCTGTGCAGGCTCAGATGTCAGCCCATGCAGATCAGCTTGCAGGATTGAGGCCTAAGAATGGTAGAGTTTTCCTAAGATCCAACTGTATCAAGGGCAATTGAAGTAAACTGGGGGAATGGAATTTGTTGCATTAAACTTTTCTGACTTGCTACTTGGCAGTATTCACGGGGAGGCAAAAGTGCATCCACTGTTGTCTGTAAAAAATAAAATAAAATACTGTAGTGTGTGTGTGGTTCCTGCCTACACACTCATCGACGCTCTGGGCAGAGTTTTCTATATTGTTTGGGATGGATTTTTAAGTTTGTCCCATAGGACAAAACCACAAATTGTGACACCGTGTTATTATATTCTCGCAAAGCTTAAAACATTTTGGTGGGAAAAGGGGGGGGGGGCAGGGGGAGTTGGAACAAACGTTTAAGGGCTTGTCTACGTGAATTATGTTATCTTTGTAGCCCTCAAGGTTTGCAAGGAAAAGTTTGGAAAAGTGCAGCGATATCTGCCTAAGTCTGCAGACAGCTCAAACAATAGTTCTGACCGACATCAGCTGTCCCATTCATCTCGGTGGAGCATTAACATGGACGCTCACTGCTGTAACATAGATCCCATGTATAAACTCTTCTGCTTGGGTGAGTAGAGAGGGAGTCCCCCTTATCCAGGACAGATCTCAGACTTGGGGAGGGACTACGGCCTGTGGAAACAGGAATGGTAATGGGTTCCCCATCATCCCAACATATGGCTCTTGCGTGGGAGGCATCTGCCACTTCTATTCCAGTGTTGTTGTAGCTGTGTTGGTCCCAGGCTATTAGAAAGACAAGGTGGGTGAGGTAATATTGTTTATGGGACCAACTTCGTTGGTGAAAGAGACAAGCTTTTGAGCTGCACAGAACTCTATGAAGAAGAGTTCTGTGCATCTCAAAAGCTTCTCTCTTTCACCAGCAAAAGCTGGTCCAATAAAACATTTTACCTCACCTACCTTGTCACTTGTATTCTGTGCAGGGGTAGGGACATATGGGACTTAATCCTGCTCCAATTCAAATCAGTGGGAAAACTCCTACTAAATGCTACTTAATGTAAGTGTAGTACAATTTGATCAAGTTTGAAAAAATAAATGATTTATAAAATTGGCAGTAAGTGTTGTTTGAACAGTTGTTAGAAAAGTAAAATTATCAATATTTTATTATTACAATACATAATACTATAATATAAAACCATATTTTAATTTTGAGTCCTAATTTTGAGCATACAGTCACCAAAGGTGATGTATAAGAGATATAACCATAGAAAAAATACAAAATTAGGCTGTCACCCTGCAAAGACTTATGCACATGCTTAACTTTGAGCACATGATTAGTCCTGAGTTAAACAGATCTACTCAAGTGTGTAAAGGTAAGCACATGCAGTAGTCTTTGCAGGGTTCGGGCCTCAGTGTCAACATAAACTCCTTTTGAATCTAACTCAAACTCCTTTTCAAAGGAAAATCAGAAACTATTCCCACCACCCACATTTCTGAAGTACAAATACTGGAGCCTAGAATACAGAAAAGGATAACTAACATTCTGCCAAGTTTGCATTTCTGTCTCTCATGAAATGTGTGTATTATACTGTAGAACTAACACATTTTGCACCAAGAAATATTTGCAGCTGCTATGCTGGAAGCTTGAGAGCATCACTTATTATTCCTGTGATTTAGAACATCCTTTTGAAAAAAAAATGTGGAACCAGAAATTGCTGTTGTGAAATTAGTTTTTTGAATTAGTGAAAAAGTAATACATTTTTACTGCAAAAATAACCAATTTTACAATATACTGGGAGAGAATATAAAACACTGTATGAATTTTTTCTATATGTGCACATATATACTGTGATTATATATATATATATATATATATATATATATAAACACACACAAACTGTATGTGTATTTAATCGAATCTATCTATCTATCTAAAAATACACACACAAACTGTGTATGTGTATCTATATAATAAGACTCCAGGATTGTCACTGTGGAGCCTAGAATGTCTGTTAAATCAGTCTGAAGCAATGGGAACAGATACAAACCTGGTTGAGAGCTCTTTTTGTTTAGAATATCACCAGATTCAATCATCACTGGGATTCGTGGTCCATTACTGTCCTATTTTTATGTTAAAAAGAACAGGAGTACTTGTGGCACCTTAGAGACTAACAAGTACTCCTGTTCTTTTTACTGATACAGACTAACACGGCTGCTACTCTGAAACCTATTTTTATGTTGTTAGTTATTTTGACTTTATGAATTACACCTGTGTGAAAGCACAGGCTTGCAGCTACTAGTACATATATACTGAATTTGAGATAAATATCTATCTATATACTGATTGTACAGTAGAATCTCAAAGTTACTAACACCTTGGGAATGGAGTTTGTTTGTAAGTCTGAAATGTATTTAATTCTGAACAAAACTTTATGGTTGTTTCAAAAGTTTACAACTGAACATTGACTTAACACTGCTTTGAAACTTTACAATGCAGAATCAAAATGCTGCTTTACCTTTTTTTTTAGTAGTTTGTTTAACACAGTACTGTACTGTATTTGCTTTTTTTTCGGTCTCTGCTCCTGCCTGATTGTGTACTTCGGGTTCGAAATGAGGTGTCTGGTTGACTGGTCAGTTCGTAACTCTGGTGTTCATAACTCTGAGGTTATACTGTATATATAAAATGTATACATTGAGGGCTGGTCTACACTAGAAAATTAGATTGACCCAGCTACATCACTCAGGGGTGTGAAAAATCCACATCCCTGAGCAACGTAGTTAAGCAGACCTAAGTCCCCATGTAGATAACGCTAGGTCGATGGAAGAATTCTTCCATCGACCTAGCTACTGCCTCTCAGGGAGGTGGATTTACTACAGTGACAGGAGAACCTCTCCTGTCACTGTAGTAAGTGTCTACACCAGGGGTCGGCAACCTTTCAGACGTGGTGTGCCGAGTCTTCATTTATTCACTCTAATTTAAGGTTTCGCGTGCCAGTAATATATTTTAATGCTTTAGAAGGTCTCTTTCTGTAAGTCTATAATATATAACTAAACTATTGTTGTATGTAAAGTAAATAAGGTTTTTAAAATGTTTAAGAAGCTTCATTTAAAATTAAATTAAGATGCAGAGCCCCCCGGACTTGTGGCCAGGACCCGGGCAGTGTGAGTGCCACTGAAAATCAGCTTGCGTGCCGCCTTTGGCACGCGTGCCATAGGTTGCCTACCCCTGGTCTACACTGATGCGCTACAGCCATCACTGCAGCTGTGCTGCTGTAGTGTTTTAAGTGTAGACATAATTTGGGTATATGTGATGGAGATGAATATAGACAAGAGGACATTATTCTGAAGGAAGCTGACGTATATTTCACAGGGGCTGGTTTATATATTTCTTTCTCCGTCTGGTTTCAAGGGAGAAAGTATAGTGATAAAAATTAAACAAGACCCTCTTTGATGAGATAAGCAGCTATCTAGAAATAAAATCATTTTGGGGTTGTTTACATGGGGGGACACAGGCCTGGTCTACACTAGAAAATTAGGTTGGTATAACTACATTGTTCAGAGGTGTGAAAAAGCCACACCCCCTGAGTAGCATTGTTAAATTTACCTAAATCCCTGTGTAAACAGCACTAGGTCAAAGGAAGGTATGTCGCTGTAGTGTTTTAAGGGCTTGTCTTCACTACTGGGGTAAATTGACCTAAATTACGCTGCTCCTTTCTAGCTACGTGAATAACGTAACTGGAGTCGACGTAGCTTAGGTCGACTTACCCCTTCCACTCTCCCATTGACTTATCTTACCCTTCTTGGGGAGCTGGAGTACTGGAGTTGACCGGAGAGCACTCTGCCGTCGATTTTGCAGGACTTCACTAGACTTGCTAAATCAACACCCGCTGCATCCATTGCAACAGGGTGGATCTCCCCGGTAGTGTAGACAAGCCCTAAGGAAAATTAATCCAAATTAACTTTTAGACTCCTGCATTAAATGCCTTTGTAGACACATTCAGAATTAAATTGGCCTTAATTCAATTTAGTTTAAGTAAAATCACTTTAATTTTGAATAAGAGCATCCACACAGAGGTTTTAATGTGGTTTACTAATCCATTTTAAAAGTTAATTTGGATTAACTTTCTTGAGTTCCTCTGTGTAGACAAGCCCTTAAACTACCTTAAACCCCTGTTTGGATGCTATCATTCAGAATTGAGGTGGCCTTAATTTGGTTTAGTTTAATTCACTTGGGAAGAACTTTTCACACTCCTAATCAACATAGCTATCCTGGCAAAACTGTGTAGTGTAGACCTGTCCAGTGTAAGGCAGAGTAATCAGTAAAATAGTAAATAAGCCAAATATTAAAAAAAACCCACAATATCTCGATCAGCAGGCTTTCTCTCTTCCCGTTTCAAGTTCTCTCACATTTAAATGAGGGGCGGAGGAGGTGGGGTGTGACTGGAGACAGTTTGTCTGACATTCAGATAGCTGCAGCTAGTCAAATTGCAGCTTTTAATTGTGCTGCTGACCAATAAAAAATAGCTGCTGTAGGAGGTAATTTGAATTAGTAATAGAAGGTACAAGCCATCCTAGATTTACTTTACTTTACCTCATGCTACTGTACTGTTCAATTAGTAAATACACCTTTACAGCTTGTGCATTCCAACTGTCTCTCTTTGGCAGGGATAGTCACGACTTTTTTTTTGCAAAGTAAGAGTAAAAGTGTTTTTCCCCCTGAACAAACGTCATTCACTGATGGCAATTCAGTAGAAAAGGGAGAGAAAGGAAAAGTGCTTTTACTGCTTCACTTCTTTCTCTCCCCTTGTTTTGTCCTCTCCCTCCTTTCACAGCCCCTGCCCTACCAAACTGTGGTTGCTATTATTATTGTCTAAGTCTAAGATATTGATAATGCCGTAGCACCACTCAGTTTAGGATCAGACCCCGTTGTGGTAGGCACTGTACAAACAGGTATGAAGACAAAAGTCCCTGATCCTGCAACTGCCTCCATGTGGATAGATTCCTGCACCCACGTGAAGCCCTAGAGCAGTAAAGGGGAGTCTTTGTGGGCTCAGATTTTTGCCTGAGCAGAGCTCCTTGCAGGATTAGGGCTCAAAACCCCAGTCGTGCTGTTGAATCTGCACAGGCACAAGTGTCTGCCCACGTAGCTGTTTGCAGGTTGGAAGTGGAAGAAATGTGGAGTGTGATGTATGGTTTGTGAGCCATATGTCTGTCAGGGCCCAACCTGGGAATCCTTAGAAGAGCAGTTTTCATGGGAACGAGCCCATTGATGTCACAAGAGAAAGCTCTACAAGGTCAGACACTTACACTGCAAACTCCTCATGGCAAGGACCTTATTTCTATAAGATGTAAGGCCCAGATCCTTAAAGGTATTTGGTGCCTTTGAGGATCTGGGACTAAGAACCTGACCCTGAAAACATGCATATGAGCAGTTTTCTGGGACAGCTATTGTGAACAAAGCTTGTCATGTGGGCAAGAGTCTGCAGGATTGGCCCTCAAGGACCTGATCCTGCTATCAGTTATGCAAGGGCTGATCCCTACACCTGTGTGGCACCCTGCTGACTTCAGTGCCAGCCCGGCCAGCATCAATCTCCCTCCAGCTTTTATTGTGTTTCATTAAACTCTGTCTGTTGCCCATTGTCCCCTGGCCAGGCGCCTGCTGCTCAGGTGGGTGGGGTGGCGGCTGTTGCTTTGCCCCTCGGCTAATGCCCAGTTCTCCCTCCCCACGCGGCGCCACCGAGGGGGCAATTTGGCCAACTCCAGCAATTGCAAGGACTTTTCCTCCTCGCCCAGCCAAACTCCTCTTGGCGCTGGAGGGGCGACTCTGCCCGGCCAAAGCATGGGCAGGTCTCCCCAGCCTGGCTGCCACCCCGCCGCCTGGTCCCAGCGCCCCCCCTCCCCCGCGGGGGCCGGCCCCAGCCCGGGGACACTTTGTAGCAATTAGTTTCTCTCTTTGTATGGGGATTCCATTCAAACTGAGCGGCGTGTTCCGCGTAACCTTCCGCCAAAGGGGAGGAAAATAGTTCCCAGCCCGATGCTGATGAGTTCAAAGCAGGAGGTTTGGAGCCCCCTCGCTGGGGCCCCTCCGCCCGATCCCCTCCCCCTCTTCGAGCCCCTCCCCAAAGCTCCCCGCGTCTCGGAAGCGCCTCTGGGGCCAAGGCGTGAAACTCCCCCTTCCCTCCCCGATACAATGTAGCCTTGGAAGGGGCTGTATCACTGGGCGTAGAGATTGCAAAACCCAACCACGTACAGCGGGCGATACGCCTCCACCTAACCTGACAAACGGAAGCGCCGGGCCGGCTTGATGGACGGGGTGGGGCGGCCAATGGCAAAGGCACCTGCCTCCCAAAATGTGGGGGCCTCCAATGGGAGGCCGCGGGAGCGGAGGGGGAGGCAGGGCCGTGCAGGCAGCAGCGCAGGTTGACGAGTGTCCCAGTGCAGGGAAGTGCAGCGCTGGGATGAGCCTCAAAGTTCTAGCCCTCGCCGCGCAGGGGATTTAAAGCGGCCACACACTGAAAGCGCCTCAGCCTCTCTCTCCCCCTAGCCGGGGGCTTTGCCAGCCGCTGCTGCTCCCAGGCTCCAGCAGCCCCTTGTCTCCACCTCTTCCCCTCCAGCCCCCCAAGTTAACTCTGATCTCTCTGCCAGGTTCACCCCCAAATGCCAGCCATGATAGAGAAGGGCCCAGAGGTCTCAGGGAAGAGAAGAGGCAGGAATAATCATGCCACTGCTGCCGCCAGTGCTAATAATAATGGGAATAATAAAAGTTTGGCAGCAGCAGCAGCACCCAATGGAAATAGCAGCAGCAACTCCTGGGAGGAAGGCAGCTCGGGCTCCTCTAGTGATGAAGAGCATGGTAAGTCCCCTGAAGTGGGAGCCTCAAACTCGCTCTGGGATTTTCTCTATTAATCTCTCACACACACACACGAATCAATGAAGCACCTTCTTTCTAACCCGGACTCTCTCTTTGACATCTCAGCAGGAGGCGGCATGAGAGTTGGAGCCCAGTACCAAGCCGTGGTTCCTGATTTTGATCCGGGTGAGTTATTTTGTCTCTAGTGCCTCCTAAGGATTCAGCACCATTGTGTGTGAGTGGGTTAGGAGCCTCCAACGGCGGTGTGTGTGTGTGTGGCTCTGGCTGGAGATCTGACATCCTGCGTTTGGGAGTTGGGGGTTAGTGGTTGGATTGATCCGCTGGACATAAGACTGTTTTATTGAGGGGATGGGGAAGAGGTCACTTTGTTGCATTAGATTTCTAGTAATTAAAAAGGGAGGGGGAAATCAACAACTTTTTGTGTGTGTGTTCACCCTGCTGTCCAAGGAAAGAACAGCAACAAGGGGGGAACGTGTAGGGGAAACGTGCCTCCAGACTGGGGGGGGGGGGGGGGGGGGGGGGGGGGGGGGGGGG
>QXTE01000002.1:25945658-26038834 GCA_003942145.1 Platysternon megacephalum
TCTTTCCTTTTCCATGAAATAGAACCAAAACTATAGCTATAGATCTATTTACGTCCCTCCTCGCCCCCGCCCTCCCCCAGGGAAATATGAATATCTTACTCTATGGCACGGAAGCAAGAGGGATTAGCCGCACTACTTTCTCCCCCCCCCCCCTTTTCTCTCTCTCTCTCTTTCTTCAGGTGTGGTTAGTTTCATATTCACAATGATCGGGTTGGGATCTGGGTCTTTAAGAGAGTAGCATGGCACTAATTAAAAGGACTTTCATCAAATTCCCTGGCACTAATATGAAATCGAATCCTTTAGTGGGTTTTCTATTCCCCTACCCCCAGGACTTTTTAAAAATACACACACACACTCCCCTCCCCCAAAACGAGACATTCAGGGCCAGAGAAGAACGACCCCCCCCCCCCAACGGTTAATAAAAGAAGTCTAGATGCTTTCCAGAGGGCGCTTTGCAAACAGGGAGAAAAGCAAGGAAGCTGATTTGGCTAGGAGAGACCGTAAATGGCAGTTAGATTTCCGCTCCCCCTCCACACGACTTGTATGTTTGTGGGTTCGACCATAAGGGTAGAAATAAAAAAGATGAAGTCACAAATGCCTGTTCCTCTTTTTGAAATATATTCGAATATGGCTATTTTAGTCAAACTAATGTGGCTGTTTTTTAAAAAAAAATTCTTAAAAGGAACCAGTTGGTTGCCAAAATGTTCCACATTCCATCTATTCTGCTGCAGTTCTTTGTAAGCTAATTTAAAGTGGTATGGAAGCAAATTGTGAGCAAACAAAGGAATTGTAGTTGTACTGGAAGGCATGCGATTCAAACATTTTAGTATAGATGTGTCTACAGCTGTGTGTGTAAAGGTAGACTGTCGACTTCCTTAGTTTTTAAATGTGTTTTTTAATTGTTCTTTTGTAACTGTAGGTTAAAGCTAGTGAAAACCCTCCTACTGTCTGGAGGTCTTAACACTTGGAGTTGCCTCTTGCATATCTCAAACTTAATTGAATCCTCTGTACCTCTCAGCTTAAAAGAACAAAACAAAACACATGACTTGAAAATAACAATAGTTCATTTCTCAGAACAAACCAGAGAGTAACTCCTGCTGTTAATTGACTTATTAGATCAATCTAAATTCAGAAGTATATATTCTTGAGCTTCTCAATGCAAAGGATAAAGATGTTTTGGGTGTCTTTTTATTTAATGGAATAGGTTGGTTTTTCTCTATTTTTACACTGTTGCAGTCTCTGCAAATCAATTAACTTGCATTTTTTGTGGAAACTCAGGTTGAACATCTTTTTAGTTACAGCGTTTCATATAGTTATTTACAGTTTTTATTTGTATTTTCTGTCTTCTTCCTGGGTAGACATTTCTCGTTGGTTCTTCTGGTTGACAGAATAGGATACAAGGTCTCTCTGCACATGGGAGCTCCATTTTTTGGTTGACCACTGGGGGAAGGGCTTATTAGTTAGCAATTGACCCTCTTTTTCATTCTGTAGGTCAAGCACAACATTGCTGTAACATACATGGATCCTACTGGCTTCTAGCCAAGTGTTGCAACAATACTTTACACTTTTCATTGAACCTTGCAAATCAATTCTCTAGCTTACCTCATTTCTCTACTAGAGCAACTTTTTTTCCCCCTACTGCTATGACTGAACTGAATACATTTAGGATTGCATTTATTTTATTCTAGTTTTCAGTTAATGCTGTAGATTTACCTATGCAAAAGTTATTGCATTCATTACTGACTCATCTTTCTTCCCAGTGGGGTGGAAAGTGTATGACATAGCTGGAAAAATAAATTTAACTTACACAACTTCAGTGTTCAGTGGAAGTTCAGCCTGAGTAAACAATGCAGTACTTAGTCCATAATGGCCTGATATAAAGTAAATAAGCAGACTTTCATTTGCTTCAGTGGGCTTTGGATTGGGCCCTTATTGTGCAACTAATTTTTAGCCATAATTAAGAGTTTAGTGTATACTCACATCTATGTTCTACTTAAGTAGATTGGAAAACTAATGCTAAATTTTATCTCACTACCTCAATAGTTTTGCAATTAAACATTGTTCACAAAAATGTATATTTTCTCCTCTGAATGTCCCTATTTGATTTATTTTATTTAAAAAAAAAAATAGTATGCATTCCTAAATAACCGTACTTCTGGAATATAATGCCAGTCAAACTTGACCTTTCAACAAAAAGTGTTAATTTTAGCTATCTAGAGTCTATATCTCTTAACCCTAAACAATTGTTTAGCCTAGAAATTCCTATGACTACTAAGTTCAAACAGCATAGTGTTATAAGAATGCACAATGACTGTAGGTTCAGTTTACCAAACATCCTATTTCTAGTAGGGAACAAAGGATTGTAAAACCTGTTGTTTCTTTGCCCTGGCCTATTCTGGGACTCTAGCTGGTACAAACTCCTAGTATAAACAGTGTCTCCTTACCCCTGGGTAAACTGCGCCAGTGTAAAACTGTGTGTACGCTAGGGATCTGCACTGTTGCAGCTGTACTGGAGGCTGAAACTCAGAATAGACCTTTTTTTTTTTTTTTTGCATCATGGCCATGATCTTAGAATAGGGACTGTAAATGCTTTTAGCTACAGTTCAGCATTAAAGTTAAGTATGCCTTTGATATATTTCATTATTAATCATGTTTGTTTATGATGCTAGTGCCTAAAGACCAACCAAGAATGGGGCCCTATTGTGCTAGGCACCATGCAGAGTAACAGGCAGTCCCTACCCTGAACGCTTACAATCAAAATTAGTATAAGAAGCAGAAGTAGCAGTCATGTTTGTCCAATCTGTTTCTTGTGTATATATAAAAATATAATGCACATGTGTGAGGCAGTTATAGTAAAGAATATTAAACTAGGAAGGCTTTTCAGAACTACATTCTGCAAAATAAAGTGAAGTGGAGCAAGACATTAACAAGATGTTGATTCAGATTTCGTAATTACATTAGAGTTAGATCAGACCAAAGAGGCAGTGAATATTGTACAACATGAAATCAAGAATAAGGTCTCCTTAATTACTCTCTGGATTTACAATGACAAACTATTAAACAGAATAAAAACAAAACTACTAAAAAGTGCGTAGAGAACCCCTCACCTTTCGGCTAATCATAGGGTTAGAAGGGACCAGAAGGGTCATCTAGTCTAACCTCCTCTAATGGGATAGAGGTTTTTAGTAGTGCTAGGAAAAATACTAATACTAGAATATATATTTTTAGATTCCTTTTGGAGCCAAAAAATAACTAGATTTCCTTCTGAATTAAAGTGGCCTTCTGGGTGATCTTAAATTTTCTTTAAAATTATAATGGCTAAAATTGAATGTGGCGGGGGCCTGATGATCTGTGTGATTCTTGAAAGCCAAGGACATGAACCTGCAAATACTTATGCATGTGGAGCAATAGTCCTTACTTTGTAGCTCCTTGACTCCAGTGGATTGGCTACTGGCAGTAGGACATCCCTGAAAATCTGGATATCCGCATCCGCGGTCCATTTTTGTGGATTGGATATGGATATAAATTTTGTAGCCACGCAGGGCCCTAAGGACTAGGTCACATGGACAAAGTTTTGTAGAATCTTTCCTTAAATTAGTACCGGTCTCTTTCTCCTTTCTCATCCTACCCACCCATTGGCCCAATGTAGGGTATTGCAACTACATGTTGCTTTGGTAAACCAGATCTTGGTAGCTGGACACAGGACTTACTTTTCTATTTAAGACAATAAAAGCAAGTTTTTAATTGTTCATAAGTGTTATAAATATTTATATATTGATAAGTTTTGCTGTTTGGCCTTGAGTTAATGAATACATTGAGAAAAACTGTCCCTCCCCCTCCATTGCCCTCTGTAGTAAATATAAAGAATTGTGAGTCAAACATTTGACTGTCAGCTAGCTGACAGCTCTAGCAAACAATACTTGTTATCAGTAGGCCAGCATATATTGTGAGTTCTCCATTTGAGAAACTGAGGATTTAAAAAAGAGAACAAAAAACTGTGTGTACTTGTGTGTTTAATGGAAAAACTTAGTGAAAGTGAATGTCTTGTGTCCCAAAGATGAATAGAAATCTATTTTATTTTATGTGGGGGGAGGAGGAGGGGAGTACTAACTAAAAACGTGCATGTTACTTGATCCTGATCGCTTTCTGCTTGTTCATCTTGTATGCGCTGAAATATTGTAAATATAAAAAGGAACCTAGTTACTTATTTTACTCTTTTGCATAGCTAACAACTTTTAAATAAGATTTAGGTTTCAATGACTTTGAAAAGCATTATATAATTTCTTGACGAGAACAACTTTTTCCGAATCTATAAATACAGAGAAGATAGAAACAATTTCTCCTGTGCAATTCTCCTTCTCATGGCTGTAGTGCAACTAAGTACCTTTAATCTCAGTTACAGCAGTACAAGAACTGGCTCATACTTGTATCTCCAGACTTCTGTTATGTCCAGTCATCTTCAGAGAGAATCCTCCTGTTTTCTTTCCGGTAGAAGTGAACTCCTGACAAATGGCTGGTTAATCCAGAGGGTGCCCTAATTCAATCAGATCTATGATGGAGATGCCAGGGGGAGGCAGAGAGGGAGAAACCATCTGTGGATTGCTTACAGCAGAGCTGGCCTTCACCAGTCTCTTGCCTGCTATACTACAAAAATAAATGAATAAAACCAGAGCACTCTTGACTTAGGGAAGTATTCCTGTTAAGGGAGGAATTACAATAGCACCCTAGAAGCATCTGGATCCAGGGACACAGAAGGTAGGAGAAACTACTTACTGTGAGGAGGTGCCATTTGAAATGCTGGAGGTCTGGGAATGCACCCCACTTTGGTCATGTACTAAGAACTGCCACATAAACATCCAAATGTTTCCTGTCCCTCTTGGATGGCCAAGTCCCTGCTAGTTTGCTGGCAGCTGATTTGATTTCTTTAAAGCTTTTGAGAGACTTGGTCAGTACAATCTTGCCTCAGGGAGACCCAGCTCATACTGCCCCTAATACATTCGGTCCCAGTAACTCTCGGAAGTTGTGGGACCATGCCTGGGCAGGGAGGAAGCTTGGGTGCAGCTCCCTGGCAGTTAGACATTGGTCATCCATCTGGAATCAGAGTGAAAAGTATAATGAACTAGATGGTTCACCTTGTTTCTCTTGGTATGGCTTCCCTTGCTGGAAAGCTCTTGGCATTGAAGTGAGTAGCCCAAAGATGGTGCCTTTCACTTCACTGTGCAATGCCAAGAGGCCTCTCCAACAGTCTCGTTACTGGAGGTCATGAGGCCCCCTAGTGAAATCAACTTGGCAGCTCTCTAGCTTCATGGGAGACGAAGTCTGACCAGGGAGCCTGGCCTATAGAGGAGAATGGGAGTTTGTCACCCAAACTACAGCTACCGCAGCAGCACTTCCAAATTGAAGTATCTTGGCTTTCAGACAGAGCACTTCTATGTTGAAACTTCTGACAAAAATAATTTTTTGTGGAAAATTTAGGTGATGGCCTTTGTTCAGATTTTCTGTGACAGAGGGGCAGTGCTGCACTGTTCAGCCCTTTGCTCTCTTCCAGGACCCATCTTTCTCTGCCACCTTGTCCCTCAAGGCTCAATTAGTCAGTGCCCTACAGCCCCATGGTGCCAGCTATGCTGCAGAGCAGATATAAGCCCTCCAAACAGGAGCCTTAACAAGGAGTGCATTGGGGATGGGGGGGAGGCTGTGGCTGAGGGGTTCCTTTGTCCTAGGTATTTATTTCCTGGTTGACTCAAGGCCCTTAGTAGTTGTGGGTGGGTGGGTACAAGCTAGGGTAGCTCTCAAGGCTGAACTAATACCCAGCAACCCCAGAACAGGGGGAGACTTAAGTCTCCTTGCCCCCCCCCCCGGGCTTCTGTGCAGGGCTCCGTACCAGCACACAGATAAACCTTGATGTCCTGTCTATGCCACCCTTTATAGCAGTTGTACTACAGGAGTGGAATGGGAATGCATTGGCTGGTTCTGTATAAGGCTGGAGATGACTGCAGGTGCTCGTGATTTAGCTAAAGAAAGTGCTTTTTAAGCCCCATTGTGGAAAGGAGAAGGGGGTGGGATGGACAATCTTCAAGTTCAGGTATCTCTAGTATCAGTAATGGCACCTCTTCCAGCCCAACAAGAATGCAGTGTTGCTTTGGTACCCTGGGCCTCTTACCCTTAGAGACCATTTTTAAGATTGCTTGGGTCTGTGTCTTTTCTTCAGTCAGTCTGGTTACTCTCTTACAGAGCAGGAGGTGCTCACTGGGCATGCCTGGTGCTGGGATGCCAAGCCAAGGGATGGTCTCAGAGATTATCTCCTGTTAAATAGCATGAAGAACGTCATTCTAAAACCTGAATGCTGTAGTAAACATACAAATGTCAGTGTGGCCAGAGCCTGTGGCTTCTTTCTCTGCCTGGCTCATGCACTATTTGCATAATAAACTTGTCACTGCTTCACTTTTTGATGAGTGTATTAATGGTGGGACTGACTTGATAGTCATGAAAAGTGGATCCTTTGTTGTAGCTGGTCTCTGCCACTTAGTGAGTTGCTCTTAAAACTTTTGTTTTCAGCCTAGTTTAGTTTTGTGACTTGGCCAAGTGAAAGGCTTAGAGCTCTCTGTGATTAGTTATTATTAGCTCAGAAATCTTGCCTCTGATCAAGGGGAACTGTACAATGCACTTACGGGGGCTCTTGTCCTGTCACATACCTTCGGAGTATTATAACTGGATGTGGTTTGTAAAACACTTCAACTGTGCAGTGTAGCTTCTGAATATCCATATTGGTTTCTGAATAGATGCTAGGCAAGTACAGCTGGGGCAGCTGGTTCTCTGGAAACTTGTTTAATTTAATTTTTAGTAATGTTCCTTATTTGTGATCCTGCGGCATAGGTTTTCATGGTGCTTTACAATTATAAAATAAGACAAATTCTAAGTGCTGAGTGGCCTGTAGTGTAACATAATTAGAGTGACTGGTTACTTCAGTGGACCTGGAGCAAGGAACCTCCAATTGTGAAAGCAGAACTGGAGTTTGACTGATCTCCTCGTGAAATCTTTACCAATTGCTCTCGTACATTTTGAGGTTCTGAGCCTCTATATATAAATTAACTAAAACAAATGGCAAACTGAGAAAGTCTATGCTCTTAAATATGTGTGTTGGAAAATATGAAATTGACTTTTGAACTAAAATTTTCTCAAATAATGAACAGGAAAAACCTCCTTGCAGAGCAATTTAGACTCTATTTTAAATTTTGAAAATAGCCCTTTTCTTCGTTTTGTTTTTAACTTTCCTTTTGGAAACTTCCTTTCCAATAGAGCCTCTGCTGTTATCTTGAGCACATAATGCCAGTTGTGCTGAAATGTGACTGATAGTGATGTGATAAACTTTTTTTTACTACGGTAGGTACATTAAGACCACCAAATTCACTTCATTTCTGGTCTAAGGTCTTGAGACCAAGCTAGCATGTCTAACCCACTCTGCCAAGCATCTTGAAACATTCAGTGCTGCACAGCAGCTAAACTCTTTGAACTCTGCAAAAGGAAGTATTAGTAAACGGAGTTTGTCTTACATTGATGAGGGGGGGGGAGGGGAGTGGGAGGCTGCAATGGACTGATAACATCTAATCACAAAGATCCCCTGTTCAGAGGAGGATCTGGTGTATACTCATCTCATTTTCATATTTCATCACGTCTGGTCATGGTGCATTAGGAGCTTCCACGCAGGACGCTACTGGTATTCTCTTGTGTCATTCTTTCAGTGGGGTGGCAGCAGTGTTGGAAATGAACAGTGCAAGGAAGTGAGTTGGTGTCTTTAGTAGAAGTGCCCCTACCCCAAGCTCCTCCTCACTATGGAGAGGTTTCACAGATTATATTCTCATAAGAGATCCTCTCAGTTACTTTCATAGTATAGCTTTCTAATTTAGAATCTAACCACATGCCACCTGTGGCATCTGTGCAGTTATGCTGTTGTATAGGTATCTAGATTATGCCCATTATTGTATGGTTCTGTGTCTGTACCACAGGTTGATATCTGAGCCCATTTGAACTTCACTCTATACTGATTTACAGATTTTTTTTTTTTTTTTTTTAATCTGGATTTAAATATTGGGCGTTAAAAAGTTTGTATATGCCCTTAAAACATTGTTCTTAGATATTGTATATTTAGTCTGCAAAAACATAGGCCAATGAATAATGTGTAACTATAGCAATTCTGCTTATATTAGCCCAACTACATATTGTTACATAAGTGGCTGGCTGGCTTCCTTCCTTGTTAGAAATAATTAGTCATTGCAATTTGAAAAAGCATGGACTGTAGACTCAACCTCATGGAGATCCTATAAACAGTGAAAGATTAAGATGAAAATGTTGCTAGAGGGAAGCAGTTTCTCATCTTGGGGGAACAGTCAAGTCAGGATTGGAAAAGTCTGGATTCCTAGTTCAAATATTTATCCACTTTTTTCCTCAAGATGTGAACTGAAATGGGGAATTCCCTCCACTCCTCTGCTTTCTCTCTGGGCCCTCTAGTCTCATTGCCTTTAGTGTGAATCAAGAGCACACTGGCTTGGGCCCTTCATTACAAATTTTTGAACTTTTAAAGAAAAAAGAATGGAACACTAATAAAGCTGTTAGACCATGCTGTTTCCAAACAACTTTGACAAGTGGCCTTTGCTACATCTTTTGTTTGGGCTGCGTAAGGAGCTCATGGCTGTTTTCAGTCATGCTGCGCAACCATAGTTCAAATTCACTTTTTTTTTTTTTTTTTTTTTTTTAAACGCTAAAACACTTTCAGCATTCCTCAGAAGCCAGTGGGCTCAATCACTTCTCTAGATGACAAACCGCTAATATTTTACAGGCTCAACACAGGGGTTCTCAAACTGGGGGTTGGGACTGCTCAGGGGGTTGCGAGGTTATTACATTGGGGGGGGGGGGGGGGGNAATCTAGAAGATACCATCAGAGATGCTTAGTTTTGCAGTTCTCAAACTGTGGATTTGTGTCTCCAGAGATAACATGCTTGTTAACAGCAAAAATGTTTTAAAATAAATATATAGAGGTGAGAAATAACAGCCCTCAACTCTATTGTCCCAATGCAAATTTGTGTACACAGTCAATCCCTTACCTCTCTCTAAAAGTGCAAAGTTTCAAAAAGTTCAATGAATAGAAGATTGTTGGGGGTGTAATAGATCTGGACAAGGAGAAAAGTCTGGAGGTAAATGTGAGAAGGGAGAGACATATGCTTGTTAATATTATATGTTTGCTGTTGAAGAAAAAAAATCCAGAATACTTAATGTTGTTTTAGTTAAATAAAACAATTTAAATGTCTGTCTGGTGATGTTCTCCTCCTAATACAGCATGGCAAGAAAATCTTCCAAATATTAATGAATAACCTGTTGAATTGGAGATAGTTCACCTCCCACTGACTTTATACATATCTGCTTCAATTGCCGTTGGTAAATGAAATAACCAAACAATCATTCATTTTCTGATACAGCTGTAAAACTAATCTGAAAAGTTTTCACAATAAATCATTGTTTAAAAATATATATTGTGTACCTTCTAAAAATGAAACCTACATCTGAGTTGTGAAGAATATGTATTAAGGTTATAACAACCAACAAAAATGCACTTTTATGTAGAAAACCATGATTAAATTGAGTCTTCCTGACTAGTGATTTAAATCAATTTGATTTAAATCAAATCCACCCTGTTAAATATATTTAAAAATGTTTTTAATTTATAAGGGGGGGTCACACTCAGAGGCTTGCTATGTGAAAGGGGTTACCAGTACAAAAGTTTGAGAACCACTCCTCTAACGGAAGGCCATTTAGAGCAGTTTTGGGGATGGAGAGATGGGCTGTAGCGGAAAGTGTACCAGACAGCATTCATACCTTCTTGGTATTGTTTTCTGTCTCATAATCTTAAATATGTCTCTAATGGGACCCCTTTCCCTGATTTGTGCAGCTGCCTCTGCTCTGTTCGTGACAGTAGCCATGGGAACACAAGTAGGATGATATGAGTTTATAACTTCAACTTGTTGCTAGGCAGGCTGCCTCAGTGTTGGTATTAAGTAGTCTTAACAACAACAACAAAAAAACGTGTTCTGATATTCCACCTCTTTGTGTGTGGGAAGAGAACTTTGTTCTTAACTGGCTCTGGATTTTCTTTGTCTGATAGATGGAAAGATAAAGACGGTCACAAAACAGCATCTGGACAGTAGCACCTGTGGTAGCTCTCTGCTTAAGGATGGGGAAGGGGTTGGTCAGAGAATGGATGGACGTGACCTCAGTTAGTGACAGTACGTTTTAAACTTTTTTTTTTTTTAAAGTACCATATGATGGTGATACATCACATGTGAAACTCAAATCACGCAGTATAAAAGGTATTACTTACGTAGCCTCAGAATTGTAATCAGTGTTAAAAATACATACGACTACTAAAAACAGCATACACTCTAAACAAAGGTCATTGGCTCCACATATCTAAAGAGTTTAGAAATATCTTTATTGCTATGAAAATATAAATTGCGACTTAGGCAAGATAACCAGGCATATTAACTTTAAAGCTGCAAAGGCTTCTAATTAATACTAACAGCGTTCACATAAATGTACCTTACAAAAGTTTGGGTCCAAATATATTGGTATATCCAGTTCTCCTATCACTGAAATGCAGCATCTCAAACTTAGGATTCAGAATTCCTCATTCAAGAGGCGAGGGAAATTCAGTACCTGAAGTAGTGCAAGGGATTGCTCCCTGTTCCATCTTCAGTGTCTGTCATAAGATATGGCAGGGGATACATGGCAAATAACAGATATGATCCTGAGAAGCACGGAGCACCCATAATTCTGATCAGAGTTAATGGGAGTTGCTGGTGCCTCTTAAGCTCAGACCCCAATATTTCTTCTCTCTTTTCCTGCTACTCAACCTTCGTTTCATGTATTGCAGCAATAATCGGTTGCACTCTGGCCACTGGCTTGTGTGTGCGTGTGATGCTCATAATGCAACAGCCATCACTCCCATTCTAGTAATCCTTTCCTAGAGATGTCCCCAACTAACACCTGCTCATCCCTTTCTTAGCAAAATCTAGCCTCTTATCTAGCTTCACCTTTCACAGCAACCTGTCTGAAAGTTGCGCTTCCAGCTTCTACACCTCTACCCCAATATAACGCGACCCGATATAACACGGATTTGGCTATAACACGGTAAAGCAGCGCTCCGGGGTGTGTGTGTGTGCGCTCCGGTGGATCAAAGCAAGTTCGATATAACGCGGTTTCACCTATAACGCGGTAAGATTTTTTTGGCTCCCGAGGACAGCGTTATATTGGGGTAGAGGTGTACTTCCTTTGCAGTGGTTCAGGTGTCCTTATGTGCACATGACCTGTAACTCCCTACTGTCAGAAAACTGGGTGCCTGGTTTGTCCCAAGTACTCTTGTAATCAGCCCCTCTGAAGAATTGCCATGCTTGTGGCACGTCCTGGCCATTCTTCTGATTGCTGCTGGTAATACACCTGCCTCCATTATGTCTATAGGTCTTCTACCTATTCGACCTTGTTCTCCTTACCCCAACCTTACTACTTGTGTTTTCTAGCCTATTTCCTGTACTTTTCACTCTTCCTGTCCCTCACTGTGTGTTCTGCCTTCTCTTCCAGCCATGTCTCCCCTCCCCTATCCCATGGGAACATCATCTCTGCACCTAATCTATTCCACAACTATTTTTAAAATCCCTCACAACCTCTTTCTTCTGGTTGATGACTCAGAGCCCTCTGTTTAGCAAAATAAAAATAAAACAAAAACTAGCAGAACTTTGTTTATTTGTATTATCACAGTGCCTAGAAATCCCCTGTCATGGACCAGGGCTGCCTGATGCTAGGTGCCATACAAACACAGAACAGAAAGATGGTCCCTACCCCAAAACGTCTACAATTTAAGTAGATGCTTATCAATCACTCATGTGCTTTCCCCTTGCCTTTGTCTAAGCACCTCCCAGGTACTTCAATAGTAATATCGATGTGCGTTCCCAGACTGTACAGGAAATAGTTTATCAACTTTTAAAACATTTTTTTTGGGGGTGGGGGGAGGTAGGGGGGCGGACAAAAACACACCTCATGGGAGAAGCCAAGTCACAGAAATGGGTTCTGAGCAAGGTTGTCTGTGGATGTTTAACAGGAACTACTGGACCTATGCTGTAGAAATTACCCCCCCTCCCCCTCCTCCCCGGCACTACATTCCCTCTCCTGGTCTGTAGCTTCACTCTTCCGGTGGTTTGTAGCTGCCATGAAGGCCATTGCTGTGGGGAAAGAGTTGATCTCTTGGCTAACTAGGTGTGATCCCATGGAGTGCTCAGAGTATCAGGGCAGGGACCCTGAAGTGGATTCTCTCCAACAGCCGAAGTCGCAGTGATTTCATGCAATTGCAACTAGATGTTTGTTGCATCATTCTTGTTCTGATAAGGCCCTGCCCAGAGATGCCCCAGTTACCGGATTGTACCTCATCCTGGCCATTTGAAGATTGATGTGTGTGTTTGTCCTCATGGCAGTTTGGGGATCCAATAGTATTAAGTCCAAATGGACCCCAAGGCTGCAGATAGCTGTGATAGTTGGATATGTTGATGAGCCGACTAACTCTTTTTGAAGCACCTTCTCTCCGGCATTGCCTCATTCTTGGATAGGTTCAGCTTCATCTGTTAGCAGCATGTAGCTCGATTCTCCCACCAGCTCTCCTAGGCATTCTATAGATATTGAATAATATGGAGGAGAGATCCTGCAGGTGAGAACTTTGGAGGTATAGGAACAGTCGTCAGAATAACCCTCTGAAGTCAACTGAGGAGACTTTTTTTGTTGATTTACATGGCAACTTCTTTAATGGATTTCATTCTTCATATACTCACCCTGAGAAACACAACTGTGTGTGCCTCTTGGGAAGCAGTCAGCCTGTTACTCCTAACTTTGTGCAGTAATTAAGATAATTGAGGGGACTATAAGATCCCTCCTCTCCCCCCCGCCCCATCCCCAAAAAGTTTCCTGTTTGCTCTGGTTTGAATTTTGAGCAACTCTTTTCTTTCAAAAAACTATCCCTAACCTGTTAGACATAGATTCTTTTAAAGTGCAAGCAAATGCCATCCAGGACTCCATCCAATGTTCTTTATGTCACCAAGCCTGTTTTCTCCTACAGTTGCAGTTTCAGGTGAAAAATGACTTGTGTCAACTTCCACCGGAACAGAAGCCACTAAGGCTGTAATTTAAAAATGCTGTGGTGTGGAACGCTGGCTATTTGGTCACTCGGGTACAACCAGGAAGTACTCTAGAACAGTGGCTCTCAATCTTTCCAGACTGTGTACCCCTTTCAGCCGTCTGATTTATTTTGCCTACCCCAAGTTTCACCTCACTTAAAAACTACTTGCTCACAAAACCAGCCATAAAAATACAAGTGTGTCAGCACACTACACTATAACTGAAAAATTGCTTACTGTCTCATTTTGTCTGTATGAAACTTTAGATTGTACGGACTTCGCTAGTGCTTTTTATGTAGCCTGTTGTAAAACTGGGCAAATACTAGATGAGTTGCTCTACCCTCTGGAAGACCTCTGCGTACCCCCAGGGGTACATGTACCCCTGTTGAGAACCACTGCTCTATAATATTCAGGTTCTCATCTAGGAGCAAAGATGGACAGTTAGCGAACTTGTTTTACCTTTATAGGCATACTAGAAAAAGTATTGTTTATGCCATAGGTTTCCTACCCCTGACCTAAATAAATCGTAACTCTTTGGGTCTATTACTGTAAGGCAGGTTTCCTAATACTCTAATCATTTTTGTAGTTCTTCTCTGAACCCTCTCCAACTTCACAATTCAAATAGAATGTTGATAACACCAGAACTGGACACAATATTCCAACAGTGGTCATACCAGTGCCAAATACATTGGTAAAATAACCTCTCTACTCCTACTTCAGATTCCCCTGCTTGTGCATCTCAAGATCGCATTAACTCTTTGGCCACAGCATTGCATCGGGAGCTCATGTCCAACTGATTATCCACCACGACTCCCAAATCTTTTTCACTTGCTACTTCCCAGGATAGTCCTCCATTCTGTAAGTGTTACTTGCAGTCTGTGTTCCCAGATGTATACATCTATGTTTAACCATATTAAAATGCATATTGTTTGCTTCCGCCCAGCTCACCAAGTGATCCATACCACTTCGTGTCAGCAACCTCTCCTCTTTGTTATTTACCACTCCTCCTATTTGTGTCTTCTGAAAACATTGTCATTGATAAAAATGTGAAATAGCATAGGGCCAAGAATGGATCCCTGCAGGATCCCATTGGAAACAGACCTGTTCGATGATGATTCCTCATTTACAATTACATTTTGAGACCTATTAGTTAGCCAACTTTTTATCTATTTAATGTGTGCTATGCTGATTTTATGTCTTTCTATTTTTTTAACCAAAATGTTGTGCGGTACCAAACTAAACGCCTTATAGAAATCTAACTATATTACGTCAAAATTTTATCAACCAAACTTGCAATCTCATCAAAAAAAGATAGGGTAGTTTGACAAGATCTGTTTTCCATAAACCCACAGTGATTTGCATTAGTTACACTACCCTCCTTTAATTCCTTATTAATTGAGTCCCTTATCAGCAGCTCCATTATCTTGCCTGGGATTGATGTCAAGCTCACAGGCCTATAATTACCTGGGTAATCTCATTTATCCTTTTTAAAAACTGGCAGAACAACATTAGCTTTAGTTCAGTGTTATGGAACTTCCCCAGTGCTCCAAGACTTATTGAAAATCAACATTAACAGTTCAGCGAGATTCTGAGCCAGCTCCTTTAAAACTCTTGAAGGCAAGACCTGCTGATTTAAAAAATGTTTAACTTTAGTAGTATGTGGCTTTTGTTTTTTTTTTTTACATCCGCCAGAGTGACTGTTGCTAGTATAAGATACATTAAGCAATTTAATGCATTTGCAACTTGCGCCTTGTCTAAGTTATTGCAAGGTAGTGTGGGAGTGTATTCAATCAAAATCCTCTCACCCTAACAAAAAAATCTTTAGAAGTAGGGGTAGCACTTTTTTTTTTTTTTTTTTTTAAATAATGTCAACAGATAACATTGATGTGTTTAGTTTTTAAGCATATTTAGACTTTTAAATTTTTGCAGCAGCAGGAAATTATGCAGGGTGTGAGACAATAACTGTTTAATGACAATTGATATTGAGATTCAGAAGATTAAAGCTTTTTATAACCATTAAAACAAAAATTGAAAATATCACAATGTCCAAAGATACAAAGTGAGTATCCTTAAACTCCAATAAAGTTGTCAAACAGCATTTTTCTTACTTTGCCTATCTGTAAATTTTGACTATTGGTGATGGAAATATTTTTTACTTGCTTTGTGTGTATAGTGAAATCAACATTTACTGATTTAAAAATCTAATCCTTCCAAGTTTATTTAGGGGTAGTAAAAATATCCTCCTATTGCAGCCAGGGAATCGGGATCTGCTAGAATCTTTGCCGTTCTGAAACTCCTTGAGAACTCTTCACATCCCCTCATCAAGACCTTGTGTTTAGACTACTGGGGCCTGCATGATCACAACCAGACATCCTTGTCCTGCACCCAGATGTCTCCCGCTAAACATTGAGTGACTAGATTATGTGGAATGCTACTTTATCTGATTATCTCATTCTCAGCCGCTTCAGTAGGAATTGCTGCTACTTTGCCTGGAGCAAGTCTCTAGAACAGCACTGGGTCATCTTTGTCTAGGGGCAGAACTAGGAGGCTGTCAGATGAAGTAGCATTGTTTGAGAACCTGTTTCAATGGCTGTTGGGGGAGTCTGTCAAGGCCATCGCACAAGAACCCAGGGTTTGAATATGGTGGCTATTGATAACTTATCTATAGGACTTAGAGCAGCTGTCAGCCCAGAACTTGATCGTCTCAGCTGGATGTTAGTTGAAGAGGGTGGTTTTTATTCTTATCTTTGACAGTTGGTTTTATTCTTTCCTGATATATCTTAAAATGGCTGTTCTTTGCTGTAGAAGTTCATGTTGCTATAACCAGGGCTAGGAAAATCTACTTGACACATAAAAGCTACAGTAGAAAACATCTGTGCTGTTGCACATCCTGCAACTTAAAGGGCTAGAACAGTTGGGTGTTGCTCATGGTGTACTGGTTGCAGCAGTAGGGGAGAGTGGCTTTGCTATTATTGCTACCATACTTTACCCTGGCCTCAATATTCCGGCTGCTGCAAGAGGATGTTACTGCTACTCAAATCTCAGTGAATAACTTCTACTCTCTTCCCCCCCCCCCCCCCCCCCCCCCCCCCCCCCCCCCCCCCCCCCCCCCCCCCCCCCCCCCCCCCCCCCCCCCCNCTGCTTCTCCCAGGGGTCTGAATCAGCAGTGGGGAAAAAATAACTGGTCAGTCTTGGCTTTATTTCAGCTTGGTAAAACTGAGTGACAACAGAGGCACTGGAGCTGTTGTCAGACTTAGGAAGACAGCACTATTTATTCTTTCAGATTTGGAAGGCCATCTCTGCAAACGTGAGGGCTGGAAATTGAAGCTGGTCAAAATATTCTCTCTTTATAGATAAAATGACTTACTACTTCTAGCGTTTCTCCTTCTACTCTGGTGGTTGATTTTTTGGGATATTGATAGCCATATATTTTGTCTCTCGGTTGTTGATAAGCCAAATTGTTTTGGGTCTTTTCTTCCATTAAGTGATGTGTTGAACTAAGGAGGACAATGTCCTCAACAAAAACAAGGTCATTCAGTTGTGCATTATCGTTTGTCCATAAATACTTGTTTAGCAAAACTTGCATTTTTCTTAAAACTATAACAGAGTGAGGCTTTTTTAAAGGCAACCCATAAAACCAAAACAAGACCGTAAGCGTCCCTATACTGTTCAGGTAACTCTGGTTCTGTGCAAGATAAGCATTTTTCTCTAGCCAGGAGTTATGTATAGATGGCATCTGCCAGGAGAGCTTGCAGTCTTGATTAGATGTACGGTGCCTTATTGTTTGCGGGGGGGCACAATCAAGGTCTCTAGGCAATACCATGCTAGAAATACTGTTAAACTTTTTATTAATTATCAATATCCTAAATTACCAATACCATAAACACTAAAAGTGTTTATATATTTTTTTAAAAACTCTCTGTTCAGATCCTTACTATGTCACTAGCTTTAGACAGCAGTCAGTACTGGCTAGAAATGGAGTATCAAAATCCTATTTTACTAACCAAAATGGCCACTGGAGCACTATGATCATGGAGTGATCAAGTGTTTAAGTAGCTTTGAAATTTTGTTGTGTGATTGTATAGAGAAATCTGTGGGGCGAGGGGGTAGGCAGAATTGCTTCTAGGCTTTATGCAAATTGAAGTCATTCTGTTGCTCAGTTTTCAACAACTTTTGAGTGTTCTGAAGATGCTACAGAGACTCTTAAAGAAACAATATTTAAAAAAAAAAGTCTGAAATCTCAATTTGGCTTCCTCATTACTGTATTTAGAGTTAAGAACTGGCAGCTAAACTCTGTTGCTTTGCTGAGGCTAAGATTAAATGAACCTCTGGATGTCATAAATGTTAAACAAAGAAGCAGGAATAACAGCCAGGCTGCTCTTTCTCTTCCTGCTTTACCATATTTTGGCAAGGCTTTGTAGGCCAGAAGGGAAAGGCGTTGCAAGGGGGAAGAGGCCAGTGACAGTGCAGAAATGAGGCATGCTCCAAAGGTGAGTGGCACTGGAGAACTAGAATGCCAGAAGAGAGGAAACAGGAAATCATATAAGCAAATGAAAGGACAAAAGCAACTGCAACTGGAAAATGCATTCTTAAAATCTATCCTCTTTACTACTAGCTCCTAATGGTATTCAGCTCCTCTTTCCCTTTAACACTTTCGTATTCACTTGTCTTGTTCCAGGTATTCCGAAAGAGTACATGAATTGCACTCCATTGAAATGGCAATACAGATCCATCTTTATTTTTGACTTGCAGAGCAGGGTCCCTCGGTGAATTTGTGATGTGAACTTACTTTTTTTTTTTTTATTAAGACATTCTGGGGGGAATGTCTCAACATGGCAAGAATCTTTATAAGGTTTGGAGAGCATTTTGTACCTAGTGCTACGTTTGAAAGCGTGGATTATCAAATAGTAAACTGAAATCTTTTCCAGCCTATAAACCAAACCAAAACAAACAACAAACTCATTATCCGCGTCTTTAATACTATGGCGTCCTAGTTCTTGCTTTCACACATGCATTCTAAATCCCATTTTCCCAGGGGTTCTCTATGTTTGGTATCCATCTTCACAAAAGATAAGGGTTGAGGAGACGGTTCCTCTTAAGACTAATTGGTGCAATCCCCCTTCCACTGGTGTTTTTGGATCCAAACCTTAGACCCGTGAATGTTGGCTAGGGCTTGGCACCACGCCTGGGTGCGTCAGACACTTTAATTTAGCAAACTGCCAGTGAAGCATGGTCTAGTGCAGGGATTGGCAACCATTGGCACGCGGCTCGCTAGGGTAAGCCACATGGTGGGCCAGGCCGGTTTGTTTACCTGCCGCATCTGCAGGTTCGGCCGATTGCGGCTCCCACTGGCTGCGGTTCGCCGCCCCAGGCCATTGGGGGCTGCGGGAAGAGGTGTGGGCCGAGGGATGTGCTGGCCGCCCTTCCTGCAGCCCCCATTGGCCTGGAGCGGCAAACCGCGGCCAGTGGGAGCTGCGATCGGCCAAACCTGCAGACGCGGCAGGTAAACAAACCAGCCCGGCCCGCCAGGGTGCTTACCCTGGCGGGCCGTGTGCCCGAGGTTGCCGATCCCTGGTCTAGTGGTTTGAGCACAGGGGCTGGAGACTGAGTTTGCAAGTACTAATCCCAGCACTCTCACTGACTCTCTGGCCTTGCGCAAGTTGCAACTTTTTTGTCACCATTCATCATCAAACATGCGTCATCTACGAAGGGCTGTTGCACCAGCCAGAGGGACCTCAGTTGATGTCCCTGCCCCAGGCATTGTGTCAAGTGGTCACAGTTGCCCCATCCTAATGAGGCTAATCTTTAACCCATCCAGTGTTGCACAGCTGCTGTGAAGTTTAAATAGGTCTGAGGTGTCTTGGACATAAAGATCACTATAGAAATGCTTGGAGATTGAAAAATCCTATGGATACAATATTTCTTCTACTTTTGTGTGTGTGTGTGTGAGGGAGGAGCATAAGAGACTGTCCCACCAGTAAGATCTGGAAGGATTTGGGGATTCTGGACAAGATGCCCTTCCCAAAAACACTATTTTTTTTGGGGTGGGGTGAGGGTGGGTGGGAGGGCAGTCTCCAGCTTTCCTACTGGACTAGTAAGTGACTAACAGATCTGAAGCCGTCTGTCTGGCATCTGTAGAGCTCTCTCTATCTTAGAGCCTCCTGATTGTACGGGTTAGCAGCTGCCTGTTACTGGTCCATCCAGGAGGTTGTGACTTTGTCCATCCTGGGTATTTGGCCTGGTTACAGCCATTGGTGGTTTGCTTTTGTTGTAGCTGCACCAGTGGAAATCTCTAGTGTAAACAGGGCAAACCTGTTTAAGCTGCTGTTTGCATGATGGAATGAGGCAGTTTACCCTAGCGTCTAGCAGAGGAACACTCCACTGGAGCAAATAGAGGCCTCTTTTCTCCACATCAGGGTTTTGCACTGGTGCAGCCACCAGTGGGTAGCTACTGATGAGTGTGACCAGGCCAAATATCTAGTGTAGAAACACCTGTATCTGTTACTCTACCTCTTCCCCAGCCTTTCTTTCTTCCAGCCCCCACCCATGCTTCTGGGCATCTCCTTTCCCATAATAGCTTTGGTGCCCATTCCCACAGCTGCTCAGGCCTTTTCCCAAGCAGCAGCAGCTGAAACCCTGTTCATGATGATACTTCTAAACTTCTCTAAACAACTAAAGGCGTGTTGACTGTAGCCCATTACAAATAACACAGGTCAATGCGTGTCCATCCAAGTTTCTGCCATCATTTCAGTGTCTTGTATTATCTGCATCTGTCAGGCAGCCCACCCATGTTTGCATCCATGCATTCTGGGAAAATCTGGGTAGCTAACCCATCGTGACTCAACCAGGGATATGGTGACTGTAAGATGTATGCACAATGGCACGAGCTGGGTGTGGCTATCCCAAATGCACTGTCCCACCATGGAGAACGGGGAGGAAGATCAAGCTTTAACCAATGCCTAATATGGCTTGGGATTCCCATCTACGCTGCAGAAAGTGTGGCTGGACCAGTCACAGGAAAGCAACCATAGCAAGGGCAAAACACTGAGCTGCTGTGGCTGCTAACTGACTCTTAGCTCCACCATGGCTTAGTGAAATCAACATTTCTCCCAGTTTCACTACTTTCTGCAAGGTTTTGTACACACTCTGGGCAGTGTCACCACCTAGCTTCACGCTACTGCTTTCCCCAAGCAACTGCTACTGGGAACAGCAGAGGAGCCGTCTGCTTGCAGACTCAGGAAGAGGGCACTGCGTCAGTTCAAATTGGGAAGGCTTTCCCCCCTCAATTGTGAGACTTAGAAAAGTAATAACAAACTTATGCAGAAGTTGATGGCAATGCCATCATCCTGTTGGCAAGTTTCCTGCTCATCGCTGGTGAGTGGATTTTTCAATTTCTATTGCTTCTGTCTATTACTATGTTCAAAAAACTCGGACACTTATTATTATTATTATTTTTTTTAAGTCTAACTATGTGCCCCCACCCCCAGCCCCTCAAATCTCTTAGCTGAGTAAATCAAAGCTATGTCTTGGAGGGATTTCTCTCATCCCATCTCTTCATCCTGTATTCTTTCTGGTCATCTCTTCTACCCTTATGTTGCAACCACCGTCCCATATCATAGGTGGACTAAATGGCACTCCTGTCAATGCCGTGTTCCCTGACTGAAGAAGGGATGTGTGTTTGTGGCTACTCAAGGCACAGTCTCTTCCCTCTGGGGCTGATTGTGCTGCAGCCATAACACTTCCAACACCTCTCTGTTGGTCCAAAGCAGTGCAGTGCTGTCAATGGGCCCATTCAACAGCCCCATGTTCTCCCTTTTTAAACCCATTCCAGGTTACTGCTTTATGTATATAAAGAACAGGAATCTGTTCTGACGTTGTAGTATTGCCAGCGTAAGAACCTATGACAGTGATCCTAAAGTTAGACTAAGTTTACAGGACACCAGTCACCTGGCAGTGAGACTAGTTGTACTGTTAGACAGCCATGACTACCCAGTCGTGCTCAAGTCACAATATGCCGTCATACCCTATTATTTCACAGAGGCATCCATGTCCCCCTATAGTAGCGTGACAACTGGATCTTTGTCAAAGCAGATGTTTAAATGGCTATTTAACTTGCATTGTAGTGAATTATCAGCATGCAGCTATTATTTACTGATGAAAGGGAGTATACACTGGCTTGACTGGTGAAGAAACACAGCCTAATAGTCATAAATAAGATCCCTGGCTTTGGAAGGGTACGTATGGTTAACAGCCACACAAAGCTAGAGAATAACTGAAGCAGGTTGGGGTATGTGTGTGAGGGGGAACTAGCTCTAATGGTCGTAGCCATCCCACTGAATGAATTCGACTAGAGAAACTCCATTATTTACCCCCAAAAAGCATTTGTTCAGCTATTGAGTAATTAGCAATTATGGGGAAAGGGCGTGTAAAACATTGAGACTTGAAACTAGACTGCACAAAACCCTTTGGGCTTGGGGTGGACTACAGGCAGGGCCGGCGCAACCCATTAGGCGACCTAGGCGGTCGCCTAGGGTGCAGCTATTTTGGGGGTGCCGGCGCCGCGGCCATCTGTTCAAATTTGGGGGCGGGACCTTCTGCCGCCGCTGTTGGGGGCGGCATTTCGGGGGCGGGACCTTCCGCCGCCTAGGGCGCCGGAAGAGCTGGCGCCGCTACTGACTACAGGGAACAGTCTTGCACTCTACTCACACAAGTCTATCCAAAAATCCCCTTCTGGTATATGGAAATACAGCAGCAGGGGAAAGATGGTTTCAGGGGACTGTTAATTGATTTATTTTTTAAGGGGCATATGGGGGCAGAGCACTTTGTACCAATTCCAGGAGGCCAGTGGCTCTTGGAGCTCTCCTGCATATAGGGGGAGCATGCAGGCTGTACCAGCTCTATTTGTATGGTGTGAGGCATGTGTTCCTTCTTTCCACTTAAGGGTGTCTAGTGCCTCGGAGCGCTAGTCTGCGTTGGGTGGTGCCTAGCTGCTTGGACCTGCATGCTGTAGCCTGCTCAGGGGCCAGCTACAGCTTGTCTTAAAATGCTTGTGGTAGCTGTTACTCAAGAATTGGCTATGCCCAGCGCAGCTTTGTACCAGTAACTGATCATACATGAATGGGGTAGGGGTGGGTAATTTAAATTCATAATGCACATAGTACATAGAGGCTGCTTCACTCCAGTGACTTGCTTATAAAAGGCACCCCACAGTTGATTTGCAAATAGGAAAATAATCAAAGTTTCCCTTAGCTTGGTTTGGGTTTACTTTGCCCTTCAGCAAAGAACATTGGCACCTGGCAGGAGAGGAATCCTACAAAAAGTAGAAACTAGGTCAAATTACAAAGGATGAATATAAACAACACAAATATATAGGGACAAAATTAGAAAGGCCAAGGCACAAAACAAGATTAAACTAGCTAGCGATACAAAGGGTAACAAGAAAACATTCTACAAATACATTAGAAGCAAGCAGAAGACCAAGTACAGGGTAGGCCTGTTACTCAGTGGGGGGGGAGGGGGATGGGACAATAACAGAAGATGTGGAAATGGCAAAAGTACTAAATGACTTTTGTTTCAGTTTTCGCCAAAAAGTTTAGTAGCAATTGGATGTCTAATGTAATGAATGCCTGTGAAAACTAGGTAGGATCAGAGGCTAAAATATGGAAAGAACAAGTTAAAAATTACTTAGGCCAGTTTTCTCCATCCTGTAATTCCAAGGGCTTCCGACTATATTTTACGCTGTTTTTCAACTGCCCCTGTAAACTGTGTGCCCGCCATCTCTGCCTGAAAGCATGGATCCTGCACTGTTCACCACTCTTATGATGAGCATTATGAACACAATGTGGCTGATCCTACAGTATTTCATGAGCTATGAATCTGAACTGGAATCTGTGATGCCTGCCCTGCTGTGTGCCAGGGAAAGAAACAATTCAACACGGTGGACCATCGCTATTGGACTCAGGAAATGAGTGGTGGGATTGGATTGTGATGCAGGTATGGGATGACAAGCAGTGGCTGCAGAACTTTCATATGCGCAAAGCCATCTTTCTTGAACTGTGTCTGGTGCTTGCCCCCGCCCTGTGGTGCGAGGACACCAAAATGAGAGCTGCCCTAATGGTGGAAAGTGTGTAGCGATCACTGTGTGGAAGCTGGCAACTCCAGACTGCTACCAGTAAGTCACGAATCAATTTGGAGTTGGAAAATCCGCCTTGGGGGTTGTGGTGATGCAAGTGTGCAGGGCCATTAATTGCCTCCTGCTACGAAGGTCTGTGACTCTGGGCAATGTGTGGGATATAGTGGATGGCTTTGCGGCAATGGGATTCCCTAACTGCGGCAGGGCAATAGATGATGCACTTTTGGCCCCAGACCATCTTGCGGAAGAGTACATCAACAGAAATGGCCGCTTCTCTGTGGTATTTCACTGACATCAGCATGGGGTGGTCAGGGAAGGTGAATGATGCACACATCTTCAGAAACATTGGCCTGTATAAAAAGCTGCATGCAGGGACTTTTTTCCAGACCAGAAGATTCCAACAGGGGATATGGAAATGCACATAGTGATCCTGGGAGACCCAGCCTACCCCTTACTCCCATGACTCATGAAGCCTTACACTGGAAACCTTGACAGCAGCAAGGAGCACTTCAGCAATGGGCTCAGCAGGTGCAGAATGACTGTAGAATGTGCGATCGGCAGATTAAAGGGTCGTTGGTGCTGCCTTTTTTTTTTTTTTGGCCTACTTAGACCTCTGTGAGAAAAATATTCCCTGCGCTGCATAGCATTTGTGAAACTATGGGTGAAAAGTTTCCGGGGGGGGGGATGGAACGTTGAGGTGGATCACCTGGCTGCTGATTTCGAGCAGCCAGACACCAGGGCTATTAGAAGGGCTCAACAGGGGGCTATTCAAATCAGGGAGGCTTTGAAGAAGCGTTTTACTCTGCTCTTTGTCAATGTGTCTTTCTATAATGCATTCAGCCAGGCATTGCTTACTTGCCATCTTGAATGATCCTTGTAATGATTCATGCCTGAGTGTTAATTGTAGTCTGCAAATGTGCTGCTTTGCCACCGTGTATGAATTTTCTGTTGCAACGGTCTTTGTAAGACTAATTTTTTATTAAATAGCAATACACAGATTAACATTTCTTACAAGGCAGTGAATAGCACTCTCTGAAATGAAGATCTCACAGCTGTGTATAAGTCCAGCTATTATGGAAAAATGCCCATGGGATGGAGTGCTAGGGGTACTGTGACAGGCCGGGAATGTGTGAGGGGAGGGCATGGAGGCAGTTCTCTATGGATTGCAGGGGGAATCGAGCAGGCATGTGTTCCAAATGCAGCACAGTCAGGGACTTGAGCACCTGATTGACAAAACTGTGTAGTGCAGACAAGGCTGAAGACAAGTTAGATGTTTTCAAGTCACCAGGGCCTGATGAAATACATCCTAGAATACTCAAGGAGGCCATGTCTACACTAGAGACCTTACAGCAGCACAGCTGTACAGATGCGGTTGAGCTGCTATAAGATCTCTCCTGTAGCTGCTCTATACTGACTGGAGAGAGCTCTCCTGCTGACATAGCGCTGGGCACGCTACCACTTATGTTGGCAAAACTTATGTCACTCAGGGATGTGAAAAAAAATACACCCTCCTGAGCAAAAATTTTGCTGGCATAAGCGATATAGACATGGCGGGAGCTGACTAGGAGATATCCAAGCCATTAGCAATTATCTTTGAAAAGTCATGGAATACGGGAGAGAAAATGGCACTATATATGCCCATCTGTAAAAATGGGAATAAGGACAACCTGGGAAGTTACAGACCAGTCAGCTTAACTTCAGTACTCAGAAAGATAATGGAACAAATAATTAGGCAATCAATTTGCAGACCTCTAAAAGATAAGGTGATAAGTAACAGTCAGCATGGATTTGTCAAGAACAAATTGTGTTAAACCAACCTAAACACTTTCTTTGTCAGGGTAACAAGCCTTCTGGATAGGGGAGAAGCAGTAGATGTGGTATATGTTGACTTTAGTAAGGCTTTTGATATTGTCTCGCGTGACCTACTTGTAAACGAATGAGGGAAATACAACCTAGATGGAGCTACTATAAGGTGGGTGCATAACTGGTTGGAATACTGTTCCCAGTGAGTAATCATCAGTAGTTCTCAGCTGGAAGGGCATATCAAAAAAAGCGAACATCATTCTGGAATGTATTAGCAGGAGGGTTGTAAGCAAGACACTAGAAGTAATTCTTCCCCTATACTCTGTGCTGATTAGGTCTCAACTGGAGTATTGTGTCCCGTTCTGGGTGCCACATTTCAGGAAGGATGTGGACAAATTGGAGAAAGTCCAGAGAAGAGCAACAAAAGTGATTTAAAGGTCTAAAAAACATGACCTATGAGGGAAGATTGGAAAAAAATTGGGTTTGTTTAGTCTGAAGAAGAGAAGACTGAGGGGGGACATGATAAAAGTTTTAGTACATAAAAGGTTGTTACAAGGAGGAGGGAGAAAAATTGTTCTCTTTAACATCTGAGGATAGGACAAGAAGCAATGGGCTTAAATTTCAGCAAGGGCATCTTAGATTGAACAGTAGGAAAAACTTCCTAACTGACACGGTGGTTAAACACTGGAATAAATTGCCTAGGGAGGTTGTGGAATCTCCATCGTTGGAGGTTAGACAGTCATCTGTCAGGGATGGTCTAAGAGATAATACTTAGTCCTGGCTTGAGTGCGGGGGCCTGGACTGGAAGACCTCTCGAGGTCTCTTCCAGCCCTGTGATTCTATGAATAGGGGTGGGGAGGGAGTAGTCTTCTAAGAACAAACTGTTTTCTTAGATTTTTTTTTTTTCCACCTTTCCAGATTTCAGATTGTGTCCCCCATTTGGACCTTTATATAACAGTAAAAGATTCATGGCTTGGTCTGCAGTGTGACCTTGGGTAGATCTTGAGAGGCAGGATGGTGTGGCAGGTAGGGCACTTCGGTGCCTCTTAATAAACGTAGGCTGTAGTTCACATTTTATGATGGTTTTATATTGTAACTATTTGTTTTCATCTCTCTTGTTTCTATTCTTTCTTTTGGTTTATTATAAGTGTTCACAAGTGCTGTGCGTTATACAGGCGCGGTGATGTAGGTAAAATTGGGGTACACTGTTCCTTTTGGAAGCAGATGATCTGGGATTTCTGTGAGTAGTCAGTGTCAGGGGCTGGATGTCCCAGAGGAATTTTTCAAGAGGGTTGGGGTGCACTTGTTAAACTGCAAGACGCAGACAGGGCTGGCATAGGGAACTAACACCCAGCAGTCACAGGCAAGACTCACACCCTGCCGCCAGTGAGAGGAACAAAGTGATTTTCTCAGTCCTGGGTACCCTGAGCGCTGTTACACTCACCCCTGGTTCTCCTCTCTCTGTGTGCCCCTCCCCACCCCTTGCTCCCGCTCCATTCCCTTGATGGATGGCAGTGAGCTCCAGCTACAGCCCTGGAACTGGGGCTTTCCTGGTGACTCAGGAAAAACTATGTTAGTCTCTGGAAGCTCAGAGGGAAGTGGGGGAAGGATGTGACTCAAGTGTGTGTTTTCTCTGTTTCTCCTGGTGATGGTAGACCCTTCTGGATCACAAGGGGGTTTCTGAGAATCTACAGGCCTCTTTTCCACCAGTAACTGCAATGGAGAAGGGGGAAGTGTTTACTTCCTCAAAAGGAGAGGAAAAGCCCTTTGTGTCACAGCAGCTGTGCTCAGGATGTTGATCTCTTAGGCAGGCCAGTGTCTGAAGCTTTGGATTTCTCATACTCAGTCCTCCTTCCCCATAAAGGGATGGCGGTTGGCTGGAGGAGCGATCAGAGAGAAGACTCCTAACAGAGCTTGAGTTTCTCCAACGCTCCCTGCTTAAATGTACACCAAGTTCTTGGTGTAAGGCATAACACTACCTCATGCCTGAAAATTAAGCTAATTTCCCCTACGGCAGCTTAAATAAAAGGGGGAGCAAATTCCAAATCTTTATGAAATGACAACTGGCACTTGTCCGCCTTCCAGACAAGAATGACAGTTGCTTTAGAAGAGAAACTACAGCTGTTGGTCCTCTGCAATGCATAAACCAGCCAACAGGTGCTGAGCACCTGCCATTTGAAGTAGGTAGAAAGAGCAGCATTAGCGCCGGCAGTGGCTCTGATTCATTCTATTCTCCTACAGAAGGCATTTCTAAACAAGGTGTTTACGAGTCAGTCATTTGGCACTCTGACAGAGAATAAACTCAAAAATCTCTGAATCAGGAGGTAAGGGCAGATCCCAATAAACATTTCTTCTGGGCTCCAAAAACAAGTCTTTAGCAGACGGGAAACATTCTTTTCTTCTCTAGTTTAGTAAGGCAGCCCTAGGTCCCTGTATATACAACAACGTGTGAATTTTTTGTTAACCTACATAGTTATACTGGAGTGACTTTTGGAGGCCCCAGTCAGGCCTTCACTGTCAGACACTCTACAGATGGGTAGACCAAAGACTGTCCCATAGAGCATAGTCTGAGATTGACGAGACACAACAGGTGAATAAACAGACCAACACAGGTGGTGTGGGTGACATGTAACTGTAAAGACAGGAACATTTGCCTAAACTAGTGGTCTGTGGTCACCAGCACAGTCAGAGCCGGATGGTACTGATGTGGGGGCAGAGGTAGGGACTAAGAGAACATATTGGGATAATATGATTCAGCCAATATACTGAAATATGTATGCAAAGTAGCTTGTCTTTTGCAGTTGATATGCATTGCTAGTTATAGGAAATATGTGATTTACCTTTATTTTAAAGACATTGAAATTATTAGTCTGGAGTAGCACCCATAGAGCCTTATCAAATGCAAGTCTTGTACCTGCAACCTGCTAATACAAACCATCCCACTCATGCTGTCTGCAACAACAACAAAAACTAGCATTAATCTTTGCTGCTTTTCTTAGAAACAAACTTGTTTATAAATGTACCTATGTATCGTACATGCATTATTCAGAAGTATCTCCTGAGAGGGGAGGGATGTGTGTGTAGGGCATAGTCGGGGTTTGTGTGTAGTTAAACTAGTAGTGGGAGGTTACCTCAAAATTTAATCACAGGGTGCAAACTTCAGACCTTTACTCAACCTACTAAAATTGAGGGAGTTTGGATAGACCTGTTTTACAGAGCGAGGCCAGGTGCAAGACTGATCTACACCCCCCGCACTAGAAGTCTGGGTGTCTAGTTTTGGTTTGTGACCATCTCTCTTCTGAAAGCATTCTGGAACTTCAGTAATACATACTCTGAAAAATTAACCATAGAAATTAAATTGGGGGTCCCCCAAGGGAATTCAGTGCATAAATCCGTATTCTGGCTGTAGTGGTACAATTGAGCAAGCAGGAAATGAAGTTATAGGTATTTTAAATGCAGTACTTAATGCCCAGCACTTGCAAGGTCTTGTCTACATTTGAAATGCTACAATGGCCTAACTGCAGTGGTGCATCTGTGCTGCTGTAGCGTTTCAAGGGGTTCTCCCATTGGCGTAGGTAATTCACCTCCCCAAGAGGCAGGAGCTAGATCGACAGAAGAATTCTTCCATTGACCTAGCGCTGTCTACACCAGGGGTTGCCTAACTACACCATAAAGGATTGTGGATTATTCACACACCTGAGCAATGTAGCTGGGTCAACTTAACTTTTTAGTGTAGACAAGGCCTAAGAAATGCATTTGCCAGTAATGATCCAGTGTCTGTGTAATCTGCTTTTTCAGTTTCTTCATCCCTTCCCTCTGCATACCGCTAAAACCAGCTCTTCCAAGGATCATTTTGAAAAGAACCTAGGAATTTCTAACCAGATCTGACTAGTCCAGTGTCTTGTTTCTAATGGTGACCCGTATCGGATGCTTCTGAGGGCTTGTCTACACTTATCGGAGGATCAACGCAGCAGCGATCGATTTAGCAGGTCTAGTGAAGACCCACTAAATCAACTGCCGATCGCTCTCCTGTCGATTCCTGTACTCCACCTGATTGAGAAGAGTAAGGGGAGTCGACAGAAGAGCGTCTCCCGTCGTCATCGTGTGGTGTGGATCCCGCGGTAAGTAGATCGAAGCTACGTCAATTTGAGTTACGCTCTTCACGTAACTCAAATTGCATAGCTTAGATCGACTTTTCCCTTTAGTGTAGACAAGGCCTCAGGAGGATAAAAGAAACCCAACAGTCATAATCATAGAAACTTCTTAGCAGTTAATTCTGACCCCATCAGTTAGTGGTTGACTTATGCTCTGAAATGTGAGGATTTATGGGCCTGACCCAAAACCAAATAGGGTCAATGGAAAAAGTCCCATTAAATCCTACCTAGTGTAGAGTGACCATTTTATTGCTACCATGTGTCGTCTTTTTTAGCCATTTTCTAATCCATGACAGTTTTGCATCTCATCCCATCACCCTACTCTTCCCAAAACTGTATCTTGTGAGAGGGAGGGATAGCTCAGTGGTTTGAGCATTGGCCTGCTAAACCCAGGGTTGTGAGTTCAGTCCTTGAGGGGGCCATTTAGGGATCTGGGGGAAAAATCTGTCTGGGGATTGGTCCTGCTTTGAGTAGGGGGTTGGACTAGATGACCTCCTGAGCTCCCTTCCAACCCTGATATTCTATGATTCTATGAAATGTTAACTAATTCTGCTTTTCATTTTGTAGCCAATCTTAAAATAAGAGGGATAAGATTTCTGGTAGACTAAAGAGTTGTGCTTTTTCTCTACTCACGCCAAGTCTGTCCTTATTCATTTAGGTGTTTTTATGACTCTCTAATTATCTCTTCATCCACTGTACCTGGATCTGAAGGGTTTTGCCAGGATCACCTCTAAATGCCTGGCTTTGAAAAAGGCACAACATTTTGTTGTCCCCCAGTATAGTAACTGAGGGCTTGTCTGCATGGGGAAGTTAGTGTGCAGTTAACTAGGGAGTGAATTTAAAGCTCATTAGCTATTCTGTACTAACACCCCTTGTGGACACTCTTACTGTGCACTGAGTGCCCTTGGGCAGTTTAGCTTAATGCACTTGAAAAGTGTGTTAAGGTACTGCGCACTAAGCCATTCTTAGTAAGCTGCACACAAGGAGCTAGTGCAAACTAGCTACTGTAGGCTTTTCCCCCATGTAGACTACCCCTGGGTGGGGTGGGTGTGGTGATTTTATTATTATTATTATTATTATTATTTTTTTTTTTTTTAAGCTAGTCTATTTCATTAAGTTCCCAGATACACGGAATCAAGTCCAGATGACTGGTTGCTCTTTAGTTGATCAATTTTTATTTATTTCCTTGAATGCCTCAGTCTTTGAAATCTTTATTGCCTGAAAAGAGTAGGCCTCTCCCCAACTTTCTCTCTTGTGAACTCTGCAGAGAACTTAAAATGATTCATCTAAATCCAAGTCCTTACCCTCAACTGTTCCCTTTATTCCTTGGTAGTTGGGGAGTTCTCACTGACTTTATCACAGGCTTCCTGTTTCTGATATAACTTAGCTATTTGCTCTTTGATTTCCATCTAACATGTTATCTGCCATAGCTAAAGTGCTTTTCTGTTGTACTGGGATAGATGTAAATTTTTTAAGGCTATCTATTTGGCATGAATAGCCACTCAGCCTTTCCCATTTAACCATATAGATTATTTTTTCTTACAGTAACTCCTCACTTAACATTGGCCTGGTTAACGTTGTTTCGTTATTAGGACACTGACCTATTAGAGAACATACTCCTTTAAAGTCCTGCAATGTTCCCTTATCATATTGTTTGGCTCCCCCTACTCCGCCTGCCTGGTGCTCCGGCCGGGGAGTGGGGTCATGGCGCGGGGGTTTGCCCTGTTCTGCCTGCCCGGTGTTCCAGCTGGGGAGTGGGCAAGCCCCCGCGCCCCAACCCCGCTCCCCAGCAGGAACGCACGGGGGCGGAGCCGGGCAAGCCCCCACGCCCCAACCCTGCTATGCCCCTGCCTCCACCAAGTTTCACAATATCATTGGTGAGTACAGTATAATGGTTTTTTAAATTATTTAAAACGTATATTTATATGTATATAATGTCTTTTGTCTGGCAAATTTTTTTCCCCTGGAACCTAACCCCACCCCCCCATTTACATTAATTTTTATGGGGGAAATTGGATTCGCTTAACATGGTTTCGCTTAAAGTTGCATTTTTTAAGAACATAAGTAGGACGTTAATTGAGGAGTTACTGTATTTGCCTATTGCCTTATTTTTGGTAACTGAGTGGTATGCATACCTTCTGTGACACTACTGTAGAATGCCGAAGCAGTCTCTAGGCTCAGCCCAGGGATGCCAACTTCCTCATTTGACTTTTGAAAGGGGAAGTTAAAAAAGAGAGCACTGAAACTGAAGCTTAACGTTCGTAGTACTACTATTTGGGATGGTCCCCTTCCAGCAGATGCTAAACTTACAGTAGGGTCGACACTGGCAGAGTTACAGCGCCAGCAGTTACAGCGCTGCTCAGCGAGCGCTGACGGGAAACCGCTGTTCACACTGTCAGCTGCCCGCTCAATAGCGTGTTCACACTTGCAGCGGTATTCGGAGCGGTGCACTCTGGGCAGCTATCCCACAGAGCATCTCTTCCTCTTCTGCCATTAAGAGTTGTGGGAAGGCGAAGGGGGTCGCGGGGCATCCTGGGTCCTGTCCCAATGCCCCGTGATGCATTGCTTCGCATCCCAGCAATCCCTGTGCTTCCATCCGCATTTGGCACCATAGAATCATAGAATATCAGGGTTGGAAGGGACCTCAGGAGGTCATCTAGTCCAACCCCCTGCTCAAAGCAGGACCTAATCCCAACTAAATCATCCCAGCCAGGGCTTTGTCAAGCCTGACCTTAAAAACCTCTAAGGAAGGAGATTCCACCACCTCCCTAGGTAACCCATTCCAGTGCTTCACCACCCTCCTAGTGAAAAAGTTTTTCCTAATATCCAATCTAAACCTCCCCCACTGCAACTTGAGACCATTACTCCTTGTTCTGTCATCTGGTACCACTGAGAACAGTCTAGATCCATCCTCTTTGGAACCCCCTTTCAGGTAGTTGAAAGCAGCTATCAAATCCCCCCTCATTCTTCTCTTCTGCAGACTAAACAATCCCAGTTCCCTCAGCCTCTCCTCATAACTCATGTGCTCCAGCCCCCTAATCATTTTTGTTGCCCTCCGCTGGACTCTTTCCAATTTTTCCACATCCTTCTTGTAGTGTGGGGCCCAAAACTGGACACAGTACTCCAGGTGAGGCCTCACCAATGTCGAATAGAGGGGAACGATCACGTCCCTCGATCTGCTGGCAATGCCCCTACTTATACAGCCCAAAATGCCGTTAGCCTTCTTGGCAACAAGGGCACACTGTTGACTCATATCCAGCTTCTCGTCCACCGTAACCCCTAGGTCCTTTTCTGCAGAACTGCTGCCTAGCCACTCGGTCCCTAGTCTGTAACAGTGCATGGGATTCTTCCGTCCTAAGTGCAGGACTCTGCACTTGTCCTTGTTGAACCTCATCAGGTTTCTTTTGGCCCAATCCTCTAATTTGTCTAGGTCCCTCTGTATCCTATCCCTACCCTCCAGCGTATCTACCACTCCTCCCAGTTTAGTGTCATCTGCAAATTTGCTGAGAGTGCAGTCCACGCCATCCTCCAGATCATTAATGAAGATATTGAACAAAACCGGCCCCAGGACCGACCCTTGGGGCACTCCGCTTGAAACCGGCTGCCAACTAGACATGGAGCCGTTGATCACTACCCGTTGAGCCCGACGATCTAGCCAGCTTTCTATCCACCTTATAGTCCATTCATCCAGCCCATACTTCTTTAACTTGCCGGCAAGAATACTGTGGGAGACCGTATCAAAAGCTTTGCTAAAGTCAAGGAATAACACATCCACTGCTTTCCCCTTATCCACAGACCCAGTTATCTCCTCATAGAAGGTAATTAGGTTAGTCAGGCATGACTTGCCCTTGGTGAATCCATGCTGACTGTTCCTGATCACTTTCCTCTCCTCTAAGTGCTTCAGAATTGATTCCTTGAGGACCTGCTCCATGATTTTTCCAGGGACTGAGGTGAGGCTGACTGGCCTATAGCCATCTTTCAACGGTTTGTGTACTGCGTGCTCTGCCTCTTCGGTCTGCAGGATTGGATCCCGCACTGTTGACCAATATGCTGCTCGCTCTGACTAACATATCACAAGTGGCAGTGGAGTTATTCCTTAAACTACAAAGGCAAGAGGAGTGCGATGATCTCGCCACGCATAGTAGCTACGATACAAGATTGCTTATGGCATTCATGGAGGTGCTGACCACAGTGGAATGCTGCTTTTGGACTTGGGGAAACAAGCACCGAGTGGTGGGATCACATCGTCATGCACGTCTGGGATGACTAGCAGTGGCTGCAGAACTTTTGGACGAGGAAAGCCAATTTCCTCATTCCACATTCACTGTGTGATGAGCTCTCCCCAGCCCTGCAGTGCAAGGACTCGAGAATGAGAGCTGCCCTGTCATTGGAGAAGCGAGTGGCGATTGCACTGTGGAAGCTGGCTACTCCAGCCTGCTGCCGATCGGTTGCTAACCAGTTCAGAGTGGGAAAGTCGACCGTTGGACTCATGTTGACGGAAGTGTGCATGGCCATTAATTGCATCCTGCTCTGAAAGATCGTGACTCTGGGCAACGTGTGTGACATTGTGGATGGCTTTACACAAATGGGCTTCCTTAACTGTGGAGGGGCGATAGATGGTGCACACATTCCAATTCTGGCACCAGACCACCTAGTCACTGAGTACATTAATCACAAGTGGTATTTCTCTATGGTTCTCCAGGCGCTTGTGGATCACCGTGGATGTTTCACGAACATTAATGCAGGCTAGTCTGGAAAGGTGCATGGCGCATGCATCTTTTGGAATGTTGGCCTGTTCAGGAAGCTGCAAACAGGGACTTTCTTCCCGTACCAGAAGATCACCGTAGGGGAAGTTGAAATGCCCATTGTGATCTTGGGAGACCCCGTCTACCCCTTAATGCTGTGGCTTATGAAGTCAAGGTGCCTCGTGTATGGCAGCAGCAAGGAGCGGTTCAACAGCAAGTTGATGAATGACTGTTGGGTGTGCTTTTGGCTATTTAAAGGCCCGCTGGCGCTGCCTATATGGGAGGCTGGACCTGGCCGATGACAATATTCCTATGCCTATAGCCGTGTGCTGTATGCTCCATAATGTTTGTGAAGGGAAGGGTGAAAGCTTCACTCGGGGCTGGACCGCTGAGGCTCAGAGCCTGGAGGCTGAATTTGAACAGCCAGAGACCAGGCTGTTAGAGGGGCGCAGCGTGGGGCCATAAGGATCAGGGATGCCTTGAGGCAGCAATTTGAAGCTGAAAGCCACTAATATTTGTTGCTGTCCTCGGGAGTGCAGTGCTTGTAATGCTAGGAGGTGATTGTGATTGGTGCAGACGATGCACTATGAAGGTGTAAGAAAATTGCCTGTTGCTTTGCAGGGCTCTGTTTGCTTTCAATGAATGGAATAAAGATTGCTTTCAAACCAAAACAATTCTCTTATTAAAAAACAATAACCAGAGGAGAGAGACAAACCAAAAAAACACATCATCACTGAGGGGGATGGGGGAAGGGAGAGTGCCAGGAGGAGGGGGGGTCCCAGGACGGTTAAAGATTTTGTGTATGTCCAGGTATCATATCCAACCTTCTCCTTTGGAGTACAGTGCAGTGGGTACTGTACTTCAGCAGGGCTAAACTGCAGAGGGACAGGTGTTGAGTGCAGTGGGTAATGGGAGTCTGCAGGGCTGGACTGTGAGGGGGGAGAAGTGGAATGCAGCGGGTACAGACTGAAGCCAGGAAGTTGATAAGAGTGTGTTGGTGGTGTCTGGGGGGCACATGGGAAAGAGTTTGCGACAGCGGCTCAGGGGAGGGTGGGCGCAGAGCTAGTGCTAGTAGCGCCTGGAGCGTGTCCACTTGATGCTCCATAACGTTTAAGAGCCGCTCCATGGCTTCATTCTGGCGCGCTGCGTTCTCCTTTTGGTCCCTCTTCTCGCTGTCCCGCCACTCCTTCAATTCTTGTTTTTTGGCCACAGAATGCATCATGACATCACGGAGACAGTCCTCTTTAGTTCTTCGTGGCCGCTTTCTAATTCTGAGCAGCCGTTCAGCCGGCGATAACAAAGAGGGAGGCTGGGCTCCCAAGGTCATATCTGTGAAGCCAAAATGCAACATTTTACAGAAGCAGCATTGTTTGCAAAACACAGACCACTGATTTAAAACACAACCACTATTCACATACCTGTCACTGACTGACCGACCCCAGGCAAGCACACATGAGCCACAAGACCCCCAAAATGATTTCCCCTGCGGTTACTCACCAGTGTTCCAGGACCGTACTGTACACTGGGCATGTGGCTCTTGGGGAGAGCCAGCACTGTAGGGGGGCCTTATAATCATTCCTGTCCCCACATTTTCCACAGGCTGTGTTTGTTATGGGAGAGAGCTCGCTGCTGAGGGTGAGCAGGGAATCAAGGGAGGATCTTCTCCAAGACTGCGGCTTCCGCCTTGGCCCTTATGCAGCTCGCCTGTGTGTAGCAATGGTCTCCCCACCCCCCAGTAACGGTAGAGTGGCGCGGGAAAGTTACCTTTAAGGGGGCAAGAAACAAAGCAGCTCTGCCAAAGAATCTGTGGCAGCAGATTGCCCAGTATCTCTGTGAGAGTTTTCTGGAGATCTCTGAGGCAGATTCCCGTGAAGTGAGGGAGTCAATCAACACCCTGTTCCGCTGCTCAGACTAGGCATGTGGTGGTACATGCATCGTACAGACACAAGCCTGCTTTCTGCAACCCTCCTGTCCCCAACAACTCGCTTCAGCGATTCCCAAAATCAAAGCCACTTACCAGGGGCCTCCTGTCCTGTTTGCGCTTTGCCAAGCTCCGATAGCTGTGACTGGCTAGCCTCCTCCAGGGTAGAGAAGAGTTCCGGGCTGCATGCATCTCTGACCTCCGAGTCGTCCTCTGGGTCTCCCTCCCCATCCTTATTCAAGATTTCCTCCTCCTGGCTTTCCACTCTCGACTGGCACGCAAGCCACTGAAGTATCCACAGTGGTCTTCGCAGTGGAAGTAGGGTCGCCGCCGAGTATCGCGTCCAGCTCTTTGTAGAACCGGCAGCTCGTGGGCACAGCACCGGAGTGGCGGTTTGCCTCCTGTGCCTTGTGGTAGGCGTTCCGCAGCTCCTTCACTTTGACCTTGCACTGAAGTGTGTCCCGGTCATGTCCCCTTTCTGTCATGCATGGTGAAATCTGTCTGTAGGTATCATAATTCCTATGGCTGGAGCGCAGCTGGGACTGGACAATCTCCTCTCCCCAAATGCTGATGAGGTCCAGCAGCTCGGCATTGCTCCAAGCAGGGGATCGCCTGGTGGGTGGAGCAGGCATGGCCACCTGGAAAGATGTGCTGAGACCACTGCACGCGTCACCGAGCAAACAGGAAGGGGACTTTCAATATTCCCAAGGAATTTAAGGGGTGGGGAAGACAGTTGGTCACCTGAGGGCAGGGCAGTAGAGTTCAAACCGATGAGCAGAGAGGCAAGAACAGGCATTGTGGGACACCTCCCGGAGGCCAATCGCAGCGCTGTAATCGACCAGGGTGTCTACACTGGCACCGCGGCGCTGTATCCCGGTGCAGAAAGCTGTACACCTCTCATCCGGGTGGTTTTTTTACAGCTCTGCAACTGCGCAGTTTCTGCGCACTAAGTGGCTTGGCAGTGTGTACATCTTGGGAGTTAAACGCAGAAAGCTGCTTTACTGCGCAGAAACTTGCCAGTGTAGAAAGGCCTTGTCTAAACACAAGTTGTACCACACTAGGGGTTGTACCAGTGTAACTATTCAGTTAAAGAAATCCAGATCCCTTCTCAAAACCTGTGTGTATACCAGGCCATAGGTGCACTGTGATAGCTACTATATAGTGCACCAGATGTAGCAAAGGCTCTGTCAATTCTGTAGCAGGCTGGATCAAATTTCTGCAGCAAGGTCCCTGGGTTCTCTAGCAACTGGGGTGTCCTGTAGTAGCAGTTTCAGCAACTTTTTCTTTTTAAATCTTTTTTGTTTTAAAAGACATGATGCTCACATTCATATGCACATCAGTACTACAGCTCCTCTTTTGTTCCCTTCAATAGTAAATGCAGTTTTTTACTTCACCCCCACATTTTCAGTATGCTGTAAATTGTCAGCTCTGAAACCAAAGATACTGCCCCATTAAAATGAATGAGGCAGATCACATGGCTTGATGCGATAGCCCCAATCCAGCATCTTTGCTACTGCTTGCACTCACGTTTTTTTCATCCTTTAGTCACAACCATGAAGGCTAGAAACAAATGGTGTGTTTGGCTTTTTTAATCTTCAGGTTTTAAATTCTGTAGCATAGCTTTGTGGCCACAGAATTGCAGGATATAAAAGGCCTCTGACTTAGGCCTTGTCTACATGGGGTAACTTTTTTGGTATGAGCTAAGGAGTAAGTTTTAAATAGCTGTAGTTACACTGGTATAAGGCACCTTGTGTGAGCCTCTTAGGCTGGAATAAGGCCATCCCTACACTGCAGAGACTATAGCGCCATAGCTGCAGTGCCATAGCTGTGCTGGCATAATCCCGTAGGGTGGAGGGTTTCCTGTCGTTGTAGGAACACCTACATCGATGGAAGGTCCATGGAAGAAACCTTCCATCTACAGCAGGGATAGGTTGGCATAGCGATGGCTGTTAGGAATGTGGATTTTTCACACCTCCTGAGAGCTATAGCTATGTCAACCTAAACTTTAAGTTTAAACCAGGTGTAAGAATGTTTTTTTTTTCTATTTAGCTTATATCATTTTAGAAGGGGTTTAGATTTAAATTGGGGGGGGGGGGGGGGGGGGGGAAGGCACAGTACAGAAGTGCCCATGCCAGGGCTTATACTGGTATGTCTGGTAAAACGTCCCCATGTAGACGAGGGCTATGGCAACTATTTAAGCCACTCCTGTATGCTACTTAGGGCCACTTGAGAATAGCGTCTCCTCTGTGAGGTCAGGTTGACCTAGCTACTGGCTGGTTTACACTAGAAAATTAGATTGACCCAGCTGTGTTGTTCCGGGATGTGAAAAATCTACACACTTGAGCGACATAGTTAAGCTGACCTAAGTCCCCCTGTAGATAGTGTTAGGTTGCTGGAAGAATTCTTCTGTCAACCTTGTTACTGCCTCTCGGGAAGGTGGATTTCCTACGCCAGCGGAAGAACCCCTCCCTACGCTGCGCTGTTGTAGCGTTTGCAGCTCATTCAAGCCCTAGGTCTGTTAGGGGTGTGGTGACCAGTGTAGCCATACTGACCTAACCCCCAGTGTAGATGCAGCTATGTCACTACCATTGCTCGAGGAGGTGGTGTTCCCACAGTAACGGGAAAAACCCGTTCTGTCGATAGAGGCTGTATGCTATGGGGTTATGCTGGCATAGCTACGGCAACATAGCTATTCCGGTATAGTCTCCTGGGGTAGAAATACTCTTAGTCTTGAGAAACTGCTTCTCCTGATATGTTAGCTGGACCAATTTTTGTTACTGTTGCCTTTTTGATCTCCCTCGATAAGAATGCACTATATATAATATAAAATATTGTTTTTTTCCCCTTTTCTCCTCCCCTCCCCACCCTGCATCAGGAGGCCAGTAATGTACTTGTCTGTTTGCATTCTTTTCACTTGGGGTTTGAATTCCTAGAGATTCCAGTGTATGGTACTTTTATCCCTGGCTCACATACGTCCTTTAATCTTATGCATTTCATCGGCAAGAGGCATTATAGTATGAGTAGTACCTAGCTCTTATATAGCACTCTTTATCTACAGATTGAGGAAACTGAGGTACAGAGGTGAAGTGTCTTGCCAAAGATGACCTAGCCAGGCAGATCCAAGAAAAGAGCGCAGCTTTCCTGTGTCCAATACTTTGCCCTACCCCCGAACCCAGTTGTATCCCCTAAATAGTAGGTCTTTTCAAGAGTTCTCCAGAGTGAGAGTATCCCCAGAATCTCTCTCATGAGACTTATTTCCTGCTTTCACCAACCCATTCCAGCACTCAGACAATATAGTCTTTTCTAAAGAATGGCTACAGACACATATGCATCGTAATGGGAATTGTAGCCTCTTAGGGTTTTTTGTTTCTTTTTAAGTCTGGCAAAAAGAAAAAATAAACATTTTTTACAACTCTGCTAGAACAGCAAAACACTAAGTATAGATCTTCATAAATCATTAACAAGATGTTGGGAGTTTCCATTCCAAGCAACATATCTTCCCTATTCAGAAGAAATAAATTTCCCCTGCTCTTTTGTTCTGTTTGAAGGTAAAATTAGATGGATAAGGGGGCTCGATGACTTGAGAACTCTTGGTCACCAGTTCAAAGTGACCAGAAATAAATATTGTTTTGGTCTTTATGAAGCACGTTGGTGTCTTCCATGCAGTTCCTAGAGAGGACAGGTGTCCACATCACCAAGTCAATACAGCCAGCACTTGTCAGTCTTTGCACAAAGGCCAAGGATTGAATGGATGTGGTAACTGAATTCCCTTCTGGTTCTAAACTGTTCCTTTCAGGGCAGGGCACTGCTGGGACTAATCACAAGTTTTTAGCACTCCACCCACATTAAATAATTAGGGCTCTGAAATGGATGAGAAGGTAACAGGACTCCATGAATGGACTTGTAATCACTAGAACAAAAAGGACAAAGCGAAAAGGGAAATTCCTAATGTTCTCCAAACAATAACAGGGTGGGGGCCCATTCTGATCTATTCAATTAGAAGCCATCTAGATGCAGAGATAAAAGCCTAGTTTACACTTGAAATTTTTTCCCAGAATACGTATACTGTACCAGCAAACCCTCCTGGTGTAGATGTAGCTTTTACCATTCCACATGTGAAATAAGATATGATGGTATAACCACATTGACGATAGGGCTTTTGCTCATATAGAAATGTCACAGAAAATCACACCGCTAACCAATATTGCAGTACCAGCAAATTTTCTGATGTAGACCTGGTTCATCTGTCTTATCCTCTAACTCGATACACCAATTCAGACAAGTAGCAATACCCATGAAATCCTGGGTGGAATTACAGACAAGTGCTGCTTCCATTATCCAGGAATAAGAATGACCTGTATGGTCACTTACTCTTGACACAAAGTATACTATAGTGGGTTAGTTAAAGGGATTGATCAAGATTAAACATTAGTAGCATACAAATAAAAGGAAAAAGATCTGACTCCGCATCTGCAGTAGTCTGTCAGTTGAAGATGGTAGAAGATGGCGAAACAAAAGTAGGCATTTTTAAATGGTGCTCTGCCCTTCTCCCCGAACACCTCTCTGTCCTGCTTCTGCAGGGGAGGAAAGTGTTGGGTGGAAGTGTTACAGCATCAGCAAAGGCAGGTTGTCCTTGCCCTATGTGAAGTGCTACCACAGGGGACTAGCTCAGCCTAGGGGTAGTTGACCTAAAGTGGATTTCTTCCATTTAAAGAATGGAGGGAGGGGAAGAGAGACAGGGTGGGGAGAGGGAGAGCATGCCTCGAGGCTTCACGTAAAAGCCCAGGCTCCCCAGTCATATGATCCTGGACAGCAAATGCTGGAAATACCCTATTCCCTAGAGGGAAATGTTTCAGGAGCCCACTAGTGGGGAACTTCAGGAGCTCCTTTCTCTTGGCACTTGGTGGGACTCTCTGGCTTCAGACCAAGCAGCAGGGGGATTAAGACACCCAGTTGCTCCTAAGCAGGGTACCATCCGTTCTGGAGAGTGATGGAAACTTATCTGGTATATTTAACTAGATGCAGCTGTGATACCAAACTGCTGTTCTGAAGGTGGAATATGTTTAGCGGAGTGTAATGCCACAGCCATGGAAGCCAGGACACTTAAGCAAGTGTAGCCACGTACTAGCAGATATTAGTGAAGGGTTTGCCCATGTGAAAGTGTGACTCCAAAAATAATCTTCTCACCCCTCCCCAACCCCTCCAAACATGCCCACAGCTGGATTTATAGCAACTCTCTTCTATTCGGGAGTCATGCAGGGGAGGGTTCCAAATGAGATCTGCTGGTGCATTGGGTATTGCATTTGTTTGTATTGTGGCAGTACCTAGGAGCCCAACGATGGACAGGCTCCCCTTGTACTAGGTACTGTAGTACTGTATTAATCACTTCGTTTAGCACTGACAGTATGGCTGGTGCTGTAGAAGATGCAGACACATCCTTTTTACCCTAAATTAAAAACCCTTTTAGTTGTATTTAATTGAAGAAAAGTTAAGAATTGCAGCCTCAGGAAAGAGGCATTTAAGTTCTTAACAGGATTTCGGTCCCCAGACTGGAAAGATTATGGCTTGAACATAGGGAAATAGTAAATTTTATGGCTATATAGCAAACTTGTGAGATGAGTGTGAGCGCGCATACCAGCTACACTGTGGGCGAATGCCATGCAAATTTAACACCCCGCGAGCTAGCATAGCCACCTTTCCCTCCCTCGCGGTAGAACCAAACCAAGCTCCAACGTGGTCTCTCATAAGAAGTCAGTTTCCTATGTGAAAGCCACTCTGCTCCTCCCATGAGGGACTAAGAATCTTTGGCTACCTAAGTGGGCAGATTGTCCTCCTTGCTGGTGGCCCCTTATTTGGCCAACCTTTGCTCTCCCTCTTCATGTCTCTGTCCTTCTGTGTCCCCCTCTACCTTGCCATATCCTCATTCTAATCCCCCTTCTCTCCTGGTCGCTCTCACTCTTCCTGACTTCCCTTTTTTGTCCCCCACCCTGCCTTTGACGAGCCATTCCCTCTTTTCTCCAGCTCCAGCTGCCTGTCTCCCCCCTCCCTCTGCACTTTGGGGATGTTGCGCCAGATGCGCAATGCTAATTTGTCTCTCAGGTTATGCCTACAATTAAAAAAAACAAAAAACAAAAACCCATGGCACTGAGTCTCATAGCACAAGTCAATTGACTCAGGCTTGCGGGATTAAAAATTGTAATGTAGATGCTTGGACTGGAGCCTGAGGTCTGAGACCCACTCCCCTCATGCCTGAATGTCTACACTGCAATTTTTTAGCCCCGCACGCAGCCTGAGTCCTGCAAGCCAGAGTCAGCTGAGTTGGGCCAGCCCCAGCCATGCAGCAGGGCTTTTATTGCGGTGTAGACCATCAGTGGCGCTTAGTACTTGTCTACGTGCATGCTTGCATCCCTTTACATTTAAATGGTGCATGACTGTCCTTGCAGGGGTTTGCACTATTGAACTAAACTGGTTTACATTCACATCTGTAGCTAAACCAGTGCAACTTTCAGTGGAGACGAGCCTTACCTGGCTTGCTCTTCTCTGCCTGAAGCATCTAGGCCAGGGGTCGGCAACCTTTCAGACGTGGTGTGCCGAGTCTTCATTTATTCACTCTCATTTAAGGTTTCGCGTGCCAGTCATACATTTTTAGAAGGTCTCTTTCTATAAGTCTATCATATATAATTAAACTATTGTTTTTAAAATGTTTAAGGAGCTTCATTTAAAATTAAATTAAAATGCAGAGCCCCCCGGACCGGTGGCCAGGACCTGGGCAGTGTGAGTGCCACTGAAAATCAGCTCGCGTGCTGCCTTTGGCACGCGTGCCATAGGTTGCCTACCCCTGGTCTAGGCAGAGAGGGAGCTACATTCTGATCAGAGGAGCATGCCATACATCATGGGTCTCTGGTTCGTGTTTACCTCCTTGCTTTTGCCTTAATTGATTCCTTTATAATATGCTGTGGTATGCAGAGGATTGGCACCACAGATGGAACGTTCATAATCCCGAAGTGAAGGCAGCTGGGCAAAATCCAACATGCTTGCAGGATTTTTGCTTTGGTCTGGCTGAGGAGCCCATTTGCTGCTGCCGCTGAGGATACTCTGTTTGCTTGCACCTTGTGTAGTCATTCACAGAAGGTGTAAATGAGACTAGTTAGTACGGTAAAAGCTTTGTTATCCGGCATGTTGGGGGAATGGGGGGTGCCATTTCCAGCCAACTAAGAGTTATACGTACCAATGGAATACCATTTTTCAAAGAATTAGAATACAATACAATGAACAAAGTATAAAATAGTATACAGGTACTTACTAAGCCAGTAGTAGTACTGCACTGCAGAGTGGTGGTTTCTTGAAGCACTTGGGTGTATACAGGTAAAGTTTTCTATACAGTAGGTTATCTTATGACACTACATATCACTATGGGCAGGCAGCACATGGCGTACACCCAGATCACTAAACATACACTTAACACTAAAACTATACTGAACATAATTTAATCTTTCTTCCATGATTCAGAAGGCACTTCAGGATCTTGCAGTGCCTCAGGATCATCATTATCAACATCAATTATCATTGTAGATGTAGAAGGTGTAGGAGATTGGGCTGAATCTGTAATGACCCTAAGACATACCCTGGAAGCTGCTTCTCTGAATAAATCCCTGTTATCAGCTTGCTTATTTGTCTTCTGCCTCTTTTTTGCATAAAAGTAGAGTGCAGAATGTGCAATTGCATAACCTCCTGGGCAGTATACTAGTCCTGGTTACTAGATTGGAGATTTGTATTGGGAGATATCAGAAATGCTGGTTGGTAAAGTGCCGGATAACACAGCTTTTACTGTATCTTGCTCTCATTCTGCATTGTTGTAATTGTCTACACAAGGTGCCAGGCAATGAAGAATTAAGCTTTTAGTCTATACTAGCCGGATATATAGTATTAAGATATAAATCAGTAGTTCTCAGCCTGTGGGCCACTTGTGGCCCAATCAGCACACAGCTGTGGCCCATGTGCCATCCTCAAGGCCATACAGATTGTGTGTGTGTGTGTGTGTGTGTGTGTGTGTGTGTGTGTGTGTCCCAGATAACACACACACACAGCTGCATATGCAGCCCACATGGTAAATAGGTTGAGAGCCACTGATATAAATGTAGAACTTTCCAGAGCTAGCATCTGCCTTGACTGACTTGTGCCTGTGTAGTGCTAGGGTTTTTTGGGTGAAGTGTTAGCAAAACTCAGATTAGCACTGTTGTGGGATCCTTCATGTTTGTTTATATTTTTTACATGTAGTCTCTGCTAAAAATACCAAACTGCCATGAAGTTTGGAGAAGATGGTTTGTTTTTGTTTTTTTAATTCTGAAATCTGAAGGAAAACTTGGCAAAGCAAATAGCTCCTAGGAGCCGCCTGCATTTCAAGGGCAAATGAAATACTGCCTCATGTCTGAATTAACACAGTACTCTCTTCTAAAGAGCTTTTGAAAAACACAGATCAATTATTCCCCCCCCCCCTTTTATTTTTAAATTTCATTAAATAATAGGCAAGTTTTTTTTTTTTAAATTTCACAGAATATCTTGTCTGGTCCCTCAGAGCTGAGAGTGGAATGATGAGACAGAAGGGCTGGCCAGTGGCTGGGGCAGTAGCCTAGGACTCAGAGCCAGGTTCAATTCCCAGCTCTGCCACAGATGTCCTGTGTAGGCTTGGGCAAGTCATGTAGTCTGTGTGCCTCAGTTCCCCCTTTGTAAAACAGGAATAATAGTTAAGGTCCTGAGAAAATCATGGGTTCTTTTTTTTTTTTTTTTTTTTATGTGTGAATTTCATGGGATATGCACAGCCACTGAATCCCCGCCCCCCCCCCCCCAAACTGCTTGTTTTTTCCCAAAAGTGTGTGCGTGGGGAAGCACACACTGCAGCTGCTCTTGGGGGAGTTAATGGGGACCACTCCCATGATGGATGGGATGGAGAGGTGGTGGGACGATCCAATTTTGGAGAGTGGGGTGGGGGAGCTCTCCCCACATGGTGCCAGCCCGTGCAGCCTGGGGCAAGGATCAGGGCTTGGCTTGGCTACTGCTTCCTGCCCAGCTGGTGGGGGGAGGCAGAGCTGACCATGGGCTGATTAAGAGCCCCAGCACACCCTGAAGCTCCAGAGGAGAGAACAGCTCCAACTGGTGCAGAGCTGATACCGGGATCCATTCCCCTGGTGGAACAAGGCCCCTTCTCATACTCACTCATGTTCCAAGCATGGTTGCCAGGTGTCTGGTTTTCGACCAGAACACCCTGTCGAAAAGGGACCCTGGCGGCTCTGGTCATCACTGCTGACTGGGCTGTTAAGTCTGGTTGGTGGCACTGGCAGGCTCCGTACCTGGCTCCATGCGGCTCCCAGAAGTGGCCAGCATGTTACACTGGCTCTTAGGCATAGAGGTGGCCACAGGGAGTCTGCGTGCTGCCCCGCCCCAAGTGGCGGCTCCACAGCTCCCATTGGCTGCAGTTCCCGGCCATTGGAAGCTGCAGAGCCACCACTCGGTGGGGGTAGTGTGCAGAGTCCCCTGGCCCCTCTGCCTAGGAGCTGGCGGGACATGCCGGCCGCTTCCGGGAGTCCACACCACTCACCTGCTCCTGCGCCTCAACCCCCAGCCCTGAGCCCCCTTCTGAAGCCCATACCCTGCACCCAAACTCCCTCCCGGAGCCTGTACCCCCTCCCATGTCCCAACCCTGTGCCCAAGCCCTGAACCCCACATTTCTGGCCCCACCCAAGAGCCTGTACCCCCTCCTGCACCAACCCCCTTCCCCAGCCTGGAGACTCCTCCTGCAGCCCAAACTCCTCACCCCCATTCGCACCCCAAAACCTGCACCCCCAGCCAGAGCTCTCACCCCCTCCTGCACCCAACCCCCTGCCCCAGCCTGGTGAAAATGAGCTAGTGAATGAGGGTGGGGGAGAGCGAGGGAGGGGAATGGAGTGAGCTGGGGCGGGGCAGGGGGTGGGGCAAGGGCCACACACACACTGGCCAATCAGGAAGTGAGCTGGTCCCCAATCCCTGCCCTGGGCAGACTGGGCTGAACCAGCTGGCACCATACGGTGAGACATGTAGCCTTACTCCAGGGGATAGGACTGTCCTGGCACCTCTCTGCCCCCCTCCTAGGATGGGACCATCCTGTTAACCCACATGAGCAGCCACATCTGTCTTCTAACTGTTGGAAAAATCACGGTATTGGGCTAACTTCCTGGTTTCCTTGCAGTTCACGCAATGATGATTTACATAGGGCCTCAGTAATAGTACTTCCTCACAGAAGTGTTGTGAGGGTAAATGCATCAAAGGTTGTGAGGTGCTTAGGCCCTACGGTGCTGGGGGCATTGGAGTACCTTAGGTAGATGTTTCCAACAGTCCTAGTTAGGTTTGTGTGGGTGAACCCGTATGCCTGTCAGAAGCTGCATTGATTACAGTGGAGCCTGGGAGATGTCAGTGGGTCAGGTTGCTGGACAGGATCTTGTGTAAGCATCTTCTGTGCTGGTGCTTCCTCTAATTTAGTATGTTAGGCCTTAGTACTGTAATTTGCCCACCTGCTGTCCTCAAAAGAGCCAAAATCTCAACCCCATTTACCGTTTTTTTTTTTTTTAATTATTATTGTGGGAAATCTATACCTATCCTGAAAATTAGGCTATTGCTCAGCTTTTATAGTTTTATTCTTCTGTGCAGAATGATTTTGTTTTTACTGTACTAGTGCTATGCTGTGAATATCCATTTATCATGTACTTTGCCCTTGGACTTTTGGGGACAAATTTTGTTAAACTGAGATACCACAGAATGTTCTGTACTAGCACACTTCATTGCTATTGTTTGGTGCAGCTTCAGTAGTACCATCAGTGTCATGTTCTACAAAGCAGGATTGCTGCTATTGGAAGGCTCAGAAGGAATAGCTCGTCCTGATTTGTCTGAAGTTTAAAGAGAGCTCAGGAAACTTTATTTTCTATCTAAATTGGACTCCAATTCCTTGCTATTTGGATCTGACCACCCATCAGTAAGGATTTTGAAACACTGAACATTTCTTTGTAGTTATCTTTGCCAAGCAAGTATCTGCATTTTACGACAACGCTGGCATTTTCCAGAGACTTGCTTAGAGTTCCACAAATCAACACAAGCTGTCTTAAAGGGATGCGGGCATGCTAATGAGTGTATTTTAGCACCACCTCTCCCCAAAATACAAAGCAATCAATTTGTTTTGCTAACACTTCAGACTACGGAAACTTTTTATGCTGTTTCTTACACTGGGCAACTGTAACAGGCCAGCGGGTTCCATTTCAAGATGTAGTAACGCTGTAGTTTTTTTGCACACACTAGCCCGATGCTGCGATACTCGGGTTGCAACTACTTGCGTGGGACTGTAAAGGCCAAACCAACTTAGCTGAAGCTTTCAAATAAATTGTGGACACATTCCTGTTGATAACTAGGTTTTGCGCTTCCTCATCAAGGCTGTGGGATGCTTCTCTGCTGTCCCAGGGTGAGTAGAAATTTTTCTCTGGCGAGAGCTGAGCCAGAAACCCTCCCCAGAGGAGAGGAAGGGAGAAGGAAGTAGCTGCTCCTTTAACGGGAAAGGGGGGAGAGAGCCAGAGACAGGCTTGCATTTGGGCCCCTCTGATTCCTTCCCTGCAGGGGAGGGACAGTAGAATGGCCCACCTGGAGAAGGGGAGAAGAATGACAGAAGAGGCCCTTTCATTAGTGGGTAGGAAGGGGAGAGAGGTGACCAGAGGAGTTACTACATAAAGGAGCCAAGACTTTATGAACACAGGGACATGTCCAATTTGGAGGCTGTCAGATTATTTGGGGGAGGTGGGAAAGCAGAATTGATAGGGTGTGCTGGGGCGGGACAGGAAGAAGGTGTCTTGTCTTTACTTCCTTATTGATAAGACTTATAAACAGTTAAACTGGCCTGGTGGCACAGGTGTCTTTACCTGCCCCATTGGGCTGTGTTCTTACGTGAGTGATAACTGATGAAGAAATTGCAAGACCCGTGCTTGTTGTCATATCTTTCTTACTCACTTGTATGACTAGGCTGTCTGCAGGATTGGATCCTAACTCCTGTTTTTGTTTTTGTTTTAATGGCATGGAAATGGGAGGGAGAACACTTGTTGTGTGGAGTAACTCTTCTTGAAGAAAGGGAGTAGAAGCAACTCTTAGATTATTTGGAGTTCACGTTTATTTATTTATTTATTTATTTATCAACTGGCTTTTAAAATACTTCTGATTAAAAATGAATTCTGACTTGATTTCCTGAACAGTTCTTCTAAATTACAGTAATCATTATGGCGTGGCTGTTGGGTATGGTTTGCTTTGCATTGGAAGTGGCAGGGGTATGGGTAGAGGGGAGCCTTCAGTGCAGTTAGTGAAGTTCTGCCCCGGCAAGGGGGACGCATGTGGGTAGTTACATACTGAAATATGTGTTGTAAGTTTGTACATTAAGTGTGGTTGACTGTACAATGAAACACATGCACATGGTTGTTTCAGTAAACAGCTGCTCACTAGTCTTTTCTTTTAAAAAATATAAAAAAACTAAAAGGAATTTAAATGGACTGTGTTATTCTTAAACTTTAAACAGCATTCAGGGGTTTTGTAAAAACAAGCTTTTATAAAGGATAAGCCCAGCAAACATTTTCACTCTACGTTTTTTTTTAAATCCAGTGCTTCGGTTCTCTTTAAACATCAGACAAACAAAACCTCCCAACCTGGTTCCTTTTGGTTTGAAATTCTGGCTGCCTGGACAAAGGCCTGCCTTCAGTAGGATTTTAATTTGAGTTAATACATTTTTATGTAATGAAGATGAAGCAAGTGTAGCTGTCACAGGACTTAACAGGTTGAGTTTATACTCCCCCATAGGGAATAACTTGACCTGTTATGGGGAAGTATAAACTCAACCTGCTGACTCATGTGACAACTACAATTACCTTGTCATAACTAAAAGTTAAGTTAAAATCCTAGTAAAGAACACACTTTGTGTGCATGAAGACAAGGCCTGAGAAAGTGTAAGTAGTGTTAACTTGGAGCTTTTCTACACAAGGAGACTACTGCAAAATAAGCTAGGGTATGATTTTTTTTTTAAAAGGCAGAAGATATTCTGCATTAGCTCCTCATGTGTACATGGATTAATCTAAACCACAAAAAGACACACTGTGTGTGGAATAAATGTCTACACGGAGGACATACAGAGAAGCTACTCAGGGCTATTTCCCTATGTCAGGAGTGGCCAACCTGCGCCAGAGAAGGAGCCAGAATTTACCTATGTACATTGCCAAAGAGCCACAGTAATACATCAGCAGCCCCCCCCCCGCCTGCCAGCAGCCCTGCTAATCAGCGCCTCCCCCTCTTTCCCATGCTTCCTGCGGCATGCAGGAGGCTCTGGGGGGAGGGGGAGGAGCTAGGGCATGGCAGGCTCAGGGAAGGGGGCAGGACGGAGCGGGCGCCTTGGGGGAAGGGGTGAAGTAGGGGCAGGGCCTGTGGCAGAGTAGGGCTGAGCAGTGAGCACGCGTCGGCCCCCCCCCCCCCCCCCCCCCCCCGCCCCCCCCCCCCCCCCCCCCCCCCCGCCACACCGCCCCCCCCCCCCCCCCCCCCCCCCCCCCCCCCGCACATTGGAAAGTTGGCATCTGTAGCTCCAGCCCCGGAGTTGGTGCCTATGCAAGGAGCCACATATTAACTTCTGAAGAGTCGCATGTGGCTCTGGAGCCACAGGTTGGCCACCCCTGCCCTATGTAGACCTGCCTTCACACTTTTCAGCACTAGTATAGATGGGTTTTACAGCGGGTTGTTAGTAGCTAGGGTTGACCATGTCTTTTTGAAAAGTTAAACTCAGTCTGCATTTAAAAACACCCCAGACACTGCACCACTAAAAACCTGAAAGTGAAACTAGCCATCAACAAAACTGAAACTGACATCATTCATTTCCTCAGTTTGAGGAAAAAATATAAATAAATTGATCCAAAATAATAACCAAGTCTGGGGTTTTAAAAATATTTAACTTCCGATTTAATCTAAGTTGTAGTGACATGGATAAGGAAATCTATCTGTTTACAGCTTATGACTTTTAAGTGGACAGGTGCCTTGTTGGTGTATAAACAATACATAAATGTGACTATGGCAGAGACATGTCCAAAAATTAGGAAATCCAAAATTAGGGCTCTAACAAATAGCAAACCTGTAAGCAGATGTCATACAATAATGTATCATGTGAGTGGCACAGTTTTGTGGAAGATGGCTGCTGCATGGTGATGAGAATATTACTGGATTTTCTGAATGCTGTGCACTAAAATTCCTGGGTGCATTAAATTATGACCTAGTCCTGAAATGAGCTGTGTGTAGGTACAGGGGTCTGCCTGTGCAGAGTTCACTGCAGAATTAGGGCCAGTTCTGTGTATGTATAAAATATAAACGTACATTTTCTGTGTATAAAGACCATTCACTTATAGTTGATCAAACAGCTGCTATGGCTGCACATTGGTGCCACCTGCCTGCAGGAAAGAATGAGAGGACTCATAAAGCAAAAAAATCAAGGCGATGCCTCAAAATGGTAACACTGTTTAAGCTGGATTTGACTGTGAGCAAATTGAGATACTTTTTTTTGTTTGGGGTGGGTTTTTTTTTATTTGTTTGCACTTTAATCAGCTTCCTCCAACTATCAAACTAAAAAAAGTAGCATCTTGCATCAGATAATTAAAAAAACTAAATACATGAAATTCAGCCTAGATTTGGGTTGAACTTCTTCATTCTTAGTAATGGAATAGTGTCTCTCTTACTGAGCTCATTTTCCTTCAGCTCTTTTAATGTTCTTCATTTAAAAGTGCAAAATGACCTCCTTAACCCATGCTGGATGATTACTCTTTAACTCAGTAACTTTTAAAGCAATATTTTCACACACTCTTAATGGTTATTACATCAACCTCTGGGTTTGTAGTACAGCACCTTCATTTACTCCTGTGGTGTAGGGTGCTGCTTTTATATATAGAAATCTAAATAATAGCTTCTATTTCACAGGTGGATACAAATTTGCCCTCAGCACTTTATTTGCATGTAGATTATAGTGCCAATCAGGTGTAGCTATGTATAGGAAGAGCTAACTGCTGCTTAATTTATAACTTTTTTAATTAAAAAGTCCCCTGACTTACTGGTTTTTGGTCTAGAAATGTTCTGCTGCATTTAACACTACTACAGTATGTGCAAAACTACTTCATCAAGCTACTAGCTGTTAAATCTAGGCAGTCCTGCTGAAATAGAAATGAAAGGGGGTCACAAGCATAATCTGCTGACCAAGGATAAGTCACATGCACAAGGAAGCAGAAGTGTAGCAGAGCACTGCTTTGAATTTCATTGGATCATTGCCTGAGACAGTTAACACTAGCAAGAGGGAAAGAGGATGGGGAAACCTTTCTCCTGTTTTAATTGTTCTCAAAATGGTGTGAATTCTTTTGCATCACCCGCAATTTTTGTTAAAGCTAATTCTTGTTGAAATGCAGTACCACTCTGAAGTCAGTAATGCTGATTTAACTGGGCAATAATATTGAGTTTAAAATGGTCTCTTTTGAAATGATTGGCGCCACGGCTGACTTTTTTTCTATTATATATCATGGGTGTAGACAAGTTTGTGTGTGTATATGGAGGAGGGAGTTGCCCAGCCAAAAATGTAAGGATTTCATTAATAAATTAAGAAAATGGGTTTGGAACAGAAGCATGTTTATATCACTTTATTTAAAAAGTGGCTATATTTTAGTGGAGGTATGCAACTACTCATGAAAGCGATATTCAACAGCTTTTATTTCATTTAACTCTAGTCCCCAATAAAAAAGTCTATACTCCTATTATAATAAAACATCAAAACATGAATTACTGCCAGATATGACAGAGGCTCAGTAAATGCTGTTGCTAGTTATTCAGTAGTCCTCTCACCATCAATACTTGGAGGATTTCAGGTTTGTACTGCACATAAACTTAAGTAAGTCAACGAGGTTCAGTGGTGGTGCTGAAAGCCTTTCATGTTGTTCTCTAACAATAGATACTGTGACCTCGGTGTCTGCAGAATTCCAGTACTTTAGGGAACAGTGAAATTTGCTAACTGCGGATCTGGTTATATCTAGGCTGGTAGCAAGGTGCTTCTGAGTAATGCCACTGCAGGTAAACTCCATAGCTCTCTGCACAGTAGTGACCTCCACAGGAGGCAAAAAAAAAAAAAAACAGAGGGCTGGATCACCCTTGTTAGCAGTAAAGCCCACAAGAGGTGTTAAGGCAGAAGGAAACTTGGAGGATCTGCTTGGCAGAAATCCTCCCCGATCATTACCGACGGTGTTGGGGTGTGTCTTGGGGTACCTGCAGGTGGCTGGGACCAGCTGCACAATATGGCTAGTAAGCATTCTTCCTTCTCTTCCCCCACCAATGACTGCAGCTGTTCCAAGTCTTGCCCTTGTTTGGGGCGGGGGTGGAAGGGTATTTCTGTTCTGTAGATGAGGCTTCATGAGAGAGCTGTAATAGAGCTCTAGGCTGTTTATCCTTTTCCAGGTAGTGTCTGTTGGGGATCTGTGTGTGTGCGTGTGCATATTTCCCCTCCCTGCACACTTGCATAGATCCTGGACTGCACAACCCTGGTGGTGGGGGGCAGAAAGGAGGGGCACTGATGCAGAAGATGAGCTTTCTGCATATGGATCATGGAGACATGACCCAGAGTGACTGGAATGCATTGTTACACTGCCTGTAGAACACACACATGCTATATTTTTCTCAGTCCTTGAGTGAACTCTAACAAGGAATCGATGATTCAACCCATCTCATATCACTTGGTGTCAACTTAGATGTATTCATGTTGATTAGAATCTGCTGGAGAACTTAATATTCTATCACACACTGCATACACCTGACTCCAGTGACAGCAGAACTAGCATTTTCTTAAGAAAATAGGAAATTGCAATATCTGCTGGAGAACTCTTATTTAAGATCTAATATTGTGTATGTGACTAGCTAGCCTGTGTGTTTGGCATGGGGTACTTTTAATAGCAGCCATACATTGCTCACTTAGTTTCTGCAAAGCATCTTGATTACATTTAAGGGCCTGAACTTGCTGTCCACTAAGTAAATGGCAAAACTCCCATTGACTTCAATGGGAGAAGGACTGGACCGTATATTCGTTAGTATGTAGGTGTCTTGGGATGAAAGTCAGTTTAAGGCAGATGGCTAACGAAAAAGTCCTTCACGTTGTTGAAGGCACAGTGTTGCTCCCCCAAGAGCCTCTGTGCATCCATATCCCCCAACCTAGACCCCCCCGCACTGAGCTGCCTGCACCCAGATTGTCCTACACAGAATCCTCTCACCCCACACTTGGATTCCCACCCCCCCCACACACACACACTGAGTCCCTCCACACTTGGATCCTGCCTACCTGCCCCACCCTGGTGCACCTGGCACAGAGGGGCAGGGCCCCAGGGTGTTTTTGGGGCAGGTCCAGGCCTTGTGCTTTGTCCGGGTCGGGTGCAGCCTCACCACTGAGTCCGTGTCCTGGGGGTGGGGTGGGGCGGGGCTGCAGGGTGATCTTCCACCTTTGTGCAGCCAGTGGCCTGTGCTCCCTACTGCCATGCTGGAGCCTCTGTATTTATGTATTTATTTATTGACAAATAAAACTTGCAGAATTTAAAAATTTTTGGCGCAGAATGCCCCCAGGAGTAGCTCATGCTTTGCACCTTCGGACTGCACTGCTGTCTTGCATGCCATGCGTGCTGATAGCAGTGAGCTAGTGGAGACAGGAAGGGAAGCCTGACCACACCTGAACTAGGAACAAACCGAGAACACAAGGAAAAGCAAAGGCAAAAAATGCAAACAGCCAGCATAAACTAATCAACAGCTTGCTTTGCTCCAACGATATAGCTGCCTCACCCAGAAAGCTGTGCCACGGCTGAGAATCTACAATAGGGCTGCATTGCTCCGTTGGGAACAGGTGGTGATTTATGACTCTTGGGAGTGGTGATGTTTGGGACTACGCCGGGGTGGCTGGATGCAGCAGCAGGCCCTTCTGCTGCGGATAGAGGAAGGACTCTGGCTCCTACTTGCCTCAAGCTCAGCAATGGTGGTAGGCGGAGGGGGGGCAACAAGGTGCAAAGGCCCTGATATGAACAACGCTTGGGAGAAGGGCAAATTGGGGCTCTTCTCTTCCCCCTCCATAACACTAGGAATCTAGCAACTGTGATAGAGACTCACTCTCAGGTAGTGATGTATTGGGTGTCTGTATGCAACTCAACTACTTCATCAGCATTTAAATAGGATAGCTGAAAATGCAGGGCTCAGTCTTATACCTGAACTTCAGCACTTCCTCGTCTGCTATTGTCAAAACACAGCTTGAAACAGTTCAACTGAAACTGGTTTAAAACCCATTGATTAAAAATTTGTTTAGTTGCGAACCCTTGTGTGGACACTTAGGGCTTGGCTACACTGGCAGATGTACAGCGCTGTGAGTTAAACCTGCCTTCGTACAGCTGAATAGGGAAAGCGCCGCAGTCTGTCCACTCTGACAGCTGCCAGCGCACTGTCGTGGCCACATTGGCGGCACTTGCAGCGGCATTGGGAGCAGCGCACTATGGACAGCTATCCCACAGAGCACCTCTTCCCATTTTGGCGCCACTTTGGTGCCGTGGCTTGTGGGAAGGGGGCGGGGGGGGGGCGGCGGGGCATTCTGGGTCCTGTCCCAACGCCCCTGTCCCAATTGCCCCTTCACATCCCAGCAATCCCTGTGTTTCCGTCCACATTTGGCGCCATCTTTCAACGGTTATTGTGCAGCGCGATCTGTGTGTTCCGTTTTGGTCTGCGGGAAATGGAGCCCGAACTGCTGACGAGTATGCTGACGAGTCTCGCCTTCACGTCACGTTTAGCAGTCGAGCTATTCCTTAGGATCCGAAGTGACAGTGACGAGTCCGACGAGGATTCCGACGATGATAGCGAGTCACGTAACGCGTACGACACGAAATTGCTTGTCTCGTTCACGGACATGCTCAGCACCGTGGAACGCTGCTTCTGGGCTCGGGAAACAAGCACTGAGTGGTGGGATCACATCGTCCTGCAAGTCTGGGATGACGAGCAGTGGCTGCAGAACTTTCGGATGAGAAAAGCCACTTTCATGGGACTGTGTGAGGAGCTCGCCCCCACCCTGCGGCGCAAGGACACGAGATTGAGAGCCGCCATGCCGGTGGAGAAGCGGGTGGCTATTGCAATCTGGAAGCTGGCAACTCCAGACAGCTACCGCTCGGTCGCGAACCAGTTTGGAGTGGGGAAGTCGACCGTTGGAATCGTGCTGATGCAAGTTTGCAGGGCCATTAATAAAATCCTGCTCAGAAGAACCGTGATTCCGGGTAACGTGCAGGACATTGTGGATGGCTTTGCACAAATGGGTTTCCCTAACTGTGGAGGGGCAGTAGATGGGATGCATATTCCTGTTCTGGCCCCGGAGCACCTAGCCTCCGAGTACGTTAATAGGAAGGGGTATTTCTCTATGGTACTCCAGGTGGTAGTGGATCACCGTGGGCGTTTCATTGACATTAATACAGGGTGGCCCGGAAAGGTGCATGATGCACGCATCTTTCGGAACACTGGCGTGTTCAGGAAGCTGGAGGCCGGGACTTTTTTCCCCGATAGGAAGATCACAGTAGGGGAAGTCGAAATGCCCATTGTGATCCTTGGAGACCCCGCTTACCCGCTAATGCCGTGGCTCATGAAACCCTACACAGGGTGCCTTGACAGTAGCAAGGAACGGTTCAACTACAGGCTGAGCCGGTGCCGAATGACTGTGGAGTGTGCTTTTGGCCGTTTAAAGGGCCGCTGGCGATCTCTGTATGGGAAGCTGGACTTGGCAGAAAACAGCATCCCCGCGGTTATATCCGCGTGCTGTACCCTCCATAATATTTGTGAAGGGAGGGGTGAAATATTCAGGCAGGCATGGACCTCCGATGTTCAACACCTGGAGGCTGAATTTGCACAGCCAGAGAGCAGGGCTACTAGACGGGACCAGCACGGGGCTGCTAGGATTAGGGATGCCTTGAGGGAGCAATTTGAGGCTGAAAGCCAGCAGTAATGTCTGGTGCCCTGTGGTTACAATGTTGGTAGGAATCTGTGTTTGCTTCACTGATTTGCAGTGCCTGGTTCCTGGCCTAATGGATCTTTTACTTTATGCAATAATAAAGAATGTTTTCAAAACCAAAATATCCATTTATTGAAAAGAAAATAAATTTATTGAAAGAAACAACTGTTTGGGAATCAAGAAAGGGCAATGGGGTGGGGTGGGGTTGGGATGGGGAATGGTACAATCAGAGATCTGCGTATGTCCTGTCTCCACTGCTTTGCATTGAGTGCTGCACTTCATGATGTCTATACTGCATGGTGATGGGGGTTGAGTGCAGGGGGTAAGGCTCGTAGTTTTCAGAGCTGGGTGGTGAAGATACCGGTGTTGGAGGCAGCAGTTGGCGGTAAGAACCCGCACGTTGGGGAAAGTGGGTTGGAGGGGACATGGGGGCACAAGGTAACGAGTTTTGGGGCAAGGGCTGCATGGGGGGGCGGGCGCGGTAGTGCTCCGCCTGCATGGCTACGAGCTCCTGGATAGAGTCTGCTTGGCGCTCCATGATGGTTATCAGCCTATCCGTGCTTTGCTGCCGGTGCTGTGTGGCCTGCCGCCGGTGCGATGAGTTTTCCTGGCGGATCCTGCTTTCTGTCTCCCTCCACTCCTGCGCTCTCTCCCTCCACTCCTGGGCTTTTTGATTTTCTTTAACAGACTGCTGCATGACTTGGTGCAGCATGTCTTCCTTGCTTTTCCGCGGTCTCCTCCGGAGTCTTTGCAGTCTTTGAGCAGGTGTAAACACGGACGGCTGAGGTCTCAAGGTTGCATCTGCAAAGGCAAAATGCAACACTTAACAGAGGCAGCATTGTTTAAACCAGACAGAGTAATCATTCCCCCGCACTTGAGGAGGGCACACACAGTGTACACAATAGCATAATTTTCCTGTCCCAAAGAGAGCGGACATAACCCACGGGAGCCCCAAAATGGTGAGTAAGGGGGACTGATTGTTTCTGGGCTGTACTGTCTTCTGGGTTTCTGTGCCTTGGGGAGAGCCAACAGCTGCAGGGGGCACCTACACTGAACACTGTCCCAAAATTTTCCACAGGAGTGCATCCTGGAAGATATCTCACTGCTGAGGGTGACCTGGGAAGCAAGGGAGGGTCTTCTACTGCAATGCGGCTTCCGCCCTGGCCCATATGCAGCTTCACTGTGTGCAGCAATGGTCCCCCCGCCCCTCGCGGCACAGTGGCGCGGACACTTTAGCCTGACTGGGACAAGGACCACGGTGGCTCTCCCCAGAAACCTGCACAAGCGCATTGCCCTTATTCTGGATGAGACTTTCGAAGAGATTACCACGGCCAATTACCGCGATGTGATAGACCACATCAATGCGCTATTCCACATCTAGGCATGCATGCAGCCCTAACCCTCCTCTCCCGAAAAACTTCCTTCCCAAAAAATGAAGCCGCTTACCGGGAACACGCTCTTCACACTCTTCAGTTTGTCCTCCACCAAGTACCGGCTGCTGCGACTGGCTAGCTTCCTCCTGGCTCGAGAAGAGCTCCTGGCTGCATGCACCCAGGTAGTCCGGGGTGTCTCCCACCGCCCCAGCACCCTCACTCCCGGTTTCCTCCTCCACCACCCGCTCTGAAGTGTCCATGGTGGTGCTCGGCATGGAGGTGGGGTCACCCCCAAGTATCGCATCCAGCTCTTTATAGAATCTGCAGGTCGTGGGGGGAGCACCCGAGCGGCTGTTTGCCTCGCGGGCTTTGCGATAGGCATTCCGCAGCTCCTTCACCTTAATCCTGCACTGCAGAGCGTCCCGGTCATGGCCCCTTTCAATCATGGCCCTTGATATCTGCCCGTAGGTATCGTAATTCCTACGGCTGGAGCGCAGCTGGGACTGGACAGCTTCCTCCCCCCAAACACTGATGAGGTCCAGCAACTCGCCATTGCTCCATGCTGGGGCTCGCCTGGCGCGTGGAGGCATGGTCACCTGGAAAGATTCGCTGATAGCACTCCACACCTGGCTGGCTGAGCAAACAGGAAGGGGATTTTTCAAATTCCCGGGGAATATAAAGGGTGGGTCTGACGGTTGGTCACCTGAGGCCAGGGCAGTAGAGTTCGAACTGATGACCAGAGTGGCTAGAACAGGCATTGTGGGATACTGCCGAATACTTCTGGAGGCCAATCAGTGCCCATTGGGCGGCTACACTGGCGCCGCAGCGCAGCAGCGGCAGCGCAATTCTCCTTATTCCTCTGGGGGAGGAGGAGTACAAGCAGCGCTGTATCTCCGGAGATACAGCGCTGTACGTGCCTTGCCAGTGTGGACGGGTAGTGAGTTACAGCGCTGTGGGCGGCTTTAGTGCGCTGTAACTTGCCAGTGTAGCCAAGCCCTTATAATCAGTTTTAAACAGATCTACATTGGTTTAGTTTGCACATTTAAACTTACAGGTTTCAACTGCTATAAACCAAATGTAAGTCAATGTAAGGGTGTCAACACAGAAAGCCGCACAAGTGTCCTAAAACCAGCTTTAATTAAAGGGATGATTTTAATGAAACGTCATGTGCCAGGGTTAGCTCTTTGCCGGAATACCCTGTCAAAGCACTGAATTGGGGCTTAGTTTCCCTCCAACATGGGTGGGTCTTAGGGCTTGTTTGTGCATAGAAATGTACCAAAATAACAATTCCAAAATAGTTATTATAGATTGTCCCCACATGGGGGTTATATTGAAATAACTGTTCTGGAATAATTATCCGTACATTTCCAAGCATAGACAAGCGCTTGAACTGCTCTTAGCTGTGTCACTTGTTATAGTGGAGGATGGGGTGGGTGGCAGAGGAAATGGGGGACGATTGGCGTGGTGGGGAGCCTTTTATTCCCATGTTCTCCTCTCTTGTTTAAGGCTGCTGGACAGGCTGGGTCCTGGTAGGAGATGTCATTCACAGGCCCATTTCTCAGGGCAATATCTAGGGGCCAGAGGGGAGTTGTACCTGACGTAAGGGAATAATAGAAATGTGGGCCTGGAAGGGAATTTGATAGATCATCTAGTCCAGTCCCCTGCACTGAGGCTAGACTAAGTATTATATAGACCAGCGATACTCAATTAGATCTACTTGCAGGCTGACTCAACACTTTTATGACAAGATGCGGGCCATTTGCGCAGAAGGTTGACAAAATAATAACCCCTTCAGCTGCCAATAAATAAAGACCTTGATTGCAACATAAGTGTTAGTGTTTCTACCGTTTAACAACGTTTATAAATCAACATTATTACCTGGGTTTGTGGCAATCTCTAATGGGAGAGGTGACATCAACGATCTCTGGCAAGCTTTGTGAAGAGTGGTTTGTAGGAGGTCCGGGCAAGGCACATGCACTGGTGAAGATGCTCATCTGTCAAGCGATTGTGGTGTTTTTTTAAAAATAATGTTCATGGTAGAAAACCCAGATTCGCAGTGGTACTTTGATCCGAACATCGTTAAAAGACAGATGGCTGGATTCTGGTTATTGGTCAGCATACTGAGTCCAGAAATCGCTAAGTTCCACTTCTCTGAATTTTGCCTTCAAGACATCTGAGCTCTGGAGCCTTACAATTTCTAATTGATAAGCACCTTCATCAATTGAATCAAGAAAGTTCTTGGCTTCAGAAGGGCAAAGTCTATTGGCAGAGACAACAATCAAGTAAAAACAAATCCTTTGGAATTGTAAACTTCTCAATCAGATTGTTTAGGAATTCTTGCATCGTTTTCAGCGAAGTTTCATCTGTAGTTTCACAGGAAATGTAGGAAAGTACAACATCTTTCCTGTTAAGTCTGTCTGAAAGATTTCAAGATTTCTCTGAAAGGCGCACACTTTTTCAAACCCATCCCCAACACTTCCTGCCCAGCCTTGGAACTAGAATTTAGGGGAATTGATGTGACCAGTAATATCACACAGATTGACATAGAGGGGAAATCATTAATAAATTCCAGGAACTCGCAAACCTTGTTTGTCTTGTGGTTTTGAAAGAGAGTTTGAAGCACACACAACCTCTCTAACACACACACCTGCTACTTAACCAGTGACCATCATTGTGCTGCAACAGGTCACTCACTATATTTGGCTGAAACATCTTCTAAAGAGCTTTAAAAAGCCGCTGTTGCAAGCTAGAAGTTGAGCATATGTAGTTCACCAATCTCCTCAGAATACCCATTGTTTTTTCAAGTCCCCAGACAACTTACTGCACAGGACAGTCTGGTGAATGATGCAGTGAAGTGTATTTAATGAAGGGTGTAACGCTGCCAAATGTGAAGCAAAGCCCTTCTCTTTTTTTCCTGTCATGGAGGGATCTCTGTTTGTAACAAGCAAGTTTATTTTCTGCAGATCTAAAGCTTTTTTTCAAAAAATCCATTTACCTTTTCAAAAATGATCTCTCCTGTGGTGTCGGTTTCTAATGGTATTAAACATAAAAATTCTTCCTTGAAAATTTCACCATCATAAAATCTAACAAACAGCAATAGCTGGACTGTGCCACTTAAATCGCTTGATGCATCCACTGCCAGATACATGCATTTGGTGTTTTTTGTTTTGTTTTGTTTTTTAAATTGGACAGCAGTGCTGATAAACAGCCCTCATAAACTACCTCCAATCTTTGTGCTGCCATGGAATCAGATGGGAACTTGCTTCACACAGTTCACAATATCATCTTTGTTTTTATCTCCAGCAAAAAGCTCCTCCAGTATTTCTGATGTGCACTTGTTCACAAGCTCAGCATCCAGGAAAGGCTTTCTCTTTTTAGCTAGTACCAACAGTATCTGAAGAGAAGCAGCTGTTACTTTGTCCTGCACAGTCACTGATATTGTGAGGAGACATTTGAAGTGTGATATGAAGACTTCAGATTTTCAATTTTGTCACGTCTTGCAACACTGCCAGGATGGCCATGTTGAGTGTTACTGTGCTTTGATTCAAAGTGGCACCTCGCACTGATGACTTTACAGACGGATACAGTGGTTTGGCACATTAAACACAAAAGTGTTGCGTTTAAATGAGGTGGTGTAATTAAAAAAACCCCACTGTCCAGCTTGGGTGAAAAGCTCGGTTTTTGCTGTCGACTTTGCGACGTTCACTCACATTGGCATTCATTTTTGGCTCCATTGCCATCACTGATGAAAAAATGGGCAGTGTCCTAGCTCAATCGTAGCCGGTGCTATCGCAGGAACTTAAGACCCAGCAGTAATAAATAAATAAATAAATAAATAAATGGAGATATACCCATCTCATAGAACTGGAAGGGACCTTGAAAGGTCATCAAGTCCAGCCCCCTGCCTTCACTAGCAGGACCAAGTACTGATTTTTGCCCCAGATCCCTAAATGGCCCCCTCAAGGATTGAACTCACAACCCTGGGTTTAGCAGGCCAATGCTCAAACACTGAGCTATCCCTCCCCCCCGTAAGTTACTTACTAAGGAAGTCGTAGGCAAATGATAGGCTGTGCATCACTGTTCATGAATATAATTATAAACATTTTTTAAGGTGAGTTGATTGGCCACATAGGAAGCCTTGGTGGGCCACATTTGGCCCATGGGCCGCCTATTGAGTATTTAGACCATTTTTGACAAGTATCTGTCTAACCTGGTCTTAAAAACCTCCAATGACCGAGATCCCACAACTTCCCTAGGTAATTTGTTCCAGTGCTTAACTACTCTGTCAGTTCAAAAGTTTTTTTTCCTAATGTCTAACCTAAACCGCCCTTGCTGCAATTTAAGCCCATTATTTCTTGTCCTGTCCTCAGTGGTTAAGGAGAACAATTTATCACCCTTCTCTTTTTTCAAGTATGTAAAAGGTTGTTATTGACTGTCTCTTCTCAAGACTAAACAAACCCAGTTTATTCAATCTTCCCTCATAGGTCATGCTTTCTAGACTTTTAATCATTTTGGTTGCTCTCCTCTGGACTTTCTCCAATTTGTCCACATCTTTCCTGAAGTGTGGCACCCAAAACTGGACACAATACTCCACTTGAGACCTTGTCAGTGCTGAATAGGGTAGAAGAATTACTTCTCATGTTTTGCTTGCAACACTCCTAATACACCCCCAAATTATGTTTGTGGGTTTTGTTTTGTTTTCAACAGTATTCTATTATTGAATCCTATTTAGTTTGATCCACTATAGCCTCCAGATCCTGTTCTGCAGTACTCTTTCCTAGGCAGTCATTTCCCTTTTTGTATTTGTGCAGTTGATTGTCCGTTCCTAAGTATAGTACTTGCATTTGTCCTTACTGAATTTCATCCTGTTTATTTCAGACTATTTCTCCAGTTTCTCAAGATCATTTTGAATTTTAACCCTGTCCTCCAAATCACTTGCAACCCCTCCCAGCTTGGTATCCTTTGCAGACTTTAAGTGTACTTTCTACACCATTATCCAAGTGATTCATGAAGATATTGAATAGAACCAGACCCAGGACAGATCCCTGTGAGACCCCTCTCGTTATGTCCTTCCAGCTTCATTGTGAACCATAGCTAACTGCCTTCTGAGTACGCTTTTCTAACCAGTTGTGCACCCACCTTATTGTAGGTTTGTTTAGGCCAGAGGTTTTCAGACTTTTTGAGCTGAGCCCCCCTTTGAATTAGTTTTTGGTTGCGCCTCCCCCAACACAGACAAAAATAGACACAATACCTGCCCCTCCTCCCTCGGATTTTCAGGGTGGGGGAAGGCGCGTGGGAAGGTCTCTGGGGGCAGAGCCAGCACTGGGCATGGAGGCTGCCAGAAGCAGAAATCGGTGTGGCGGGTGGTGCCATTGGACCCACAGGCTGGGTGGCCCGCTGAGGTCAGTCGGAGGCGGCACTCCCTCCCCAAGCCCTGCCCCAGGCTTGCCTGAGCCCCACGCGTTCCTCCACGCCCCCCTAGGGGGCTGAGCCCCACAATTTGAAAACCTCTAGTCTAGGCTATATTTGGGAATGGGGTGGCAGCTACACCCAGTGTCAGAGAGGGCAGGGACTCTCCCATGTGTAAACCAATATCTTGGGGCCCCTTATACTTCTGTTGGAAGAAGGGCAGTCTTAACCCGTCTCCCCACCTTCCCCATGTGTTAGCAGGGATACTAAATGTGCGAGGGAAAGGGGATGAGAACAGCCACTAAGATGAGCAATGGGTGTGATGGCAGTAACGTTGGAGTTGAAGCAGTCTCGGAGCAGTCTGGGGGGAAATCTGAGACATTGGAGAGAATATCGGGGGTTGGAAGGCTGTGGAAAGAAGAGGGTCAGACAAGGCGTCATCTGACCCCCTCAAAAACCCACATTCATGCCCCTCATGTCTGTCCCACCCCTTCAAAAATGTCCCCACTGTTCTGCACCTTTTCCCAGCTCCTTAGTCTGTGGGCCCCATTCTGATGCCTGCCTCTCTGTGTGGGGAGGAGGGCTGAGGAGGGGGGGAACCAAGTTGTGCTGGACAGGCAGAGAGGGGAGATGAGAGGGTGACGCAGCTGCAGCAAAGCAGTTTAACATACAGTGTGTTCTGTGGGTGGGGTAATCCTTGCCAAGGCGTCATGCAAGGAAGGAGGAGAGCTGGGCTGTGTGTGTGTGTGTGTGTGTGTGTGTGTGTGTGTGGTGTGAAAGCCTTTTCCTTGTTTTTTAAAAAAACAAACCCTTAAAAGCCCCTAATCATTGTTAATTCAGAATTAGGCCTAGTCCAGTAGTTTTCGACCTTTTTTCATATGTGGACCCCTAAAAAATTTCACATGGAGATGCGGAACCCTTTGGAAATCAAACCTAGTCTGCAGAGCCCCATCCATGGAGCACAGGTTGAAAACCACTGTTCTGTGGTAATGACAACCTTGGCTGAAAACTGCTGGCCCAGTCTAGACCTAATACGTAGGTCAACCCAGCTGCATCATCTGGGCTGTGAAAAATTTAATGCCCTGTGTGATGTATTTAGGTTGACCTACCCTCACTGTAGACACAGGTAGGTTGACAGAATAACTCTTCCATTGACCTAGTTACCAGCTCTTGGAGAGGTGGATTACCTTCTTTATCGAAGGAAAAATCCCTTTTGTTGACAGGAAGTGTCTGCTCTACAACAGCATGGCTGCAGTACTGTAGTTATGCTGCTACAGCTGCTGTAGTGTAAACGTACCCTCAAGGTAGCGCCTTGTGCCCTTCCATAATGTGCAGAGTGGCTAAATTTAATCTCTGAAAACCAGTAAATAAGGTATTTCCTGGTTTTCAGAGGCTTTACATTTAGCTACTCTTCACATTCTGGAGGGGCATGTGGCACCACTGGGCAACCCTTAACTCTGTTAACTAAGTTCTTTTTTTGGCATTTAAGTAACTGACTCCTGAATCCTAACTGTCAAAATACAGCCTATTACATCTTTTTGGGTGTAGTCGACTGTCACTGCTTAAAGTAAATCTTAATTGGAGTCTCTCACTAGTACTTGTGCATTTATTTGTGTATCCATAAATGGTGTGAGGTTCTCTTTAGATATAACCTCTTATGGTGGTAGGGATTTTTGTTTTTCCCCCCGTTCAGATACTTCTGTAGTAGGCTGAACAATGGGTGAGTAGAAGTGAGCTGCATAATGCACTGGAGCAGTATTCTACAACTGACTGGTGTCAGGATTACCTATTTATTTACTTTCTCACAACTCCATAATCTTGATTTGTCAGGGACAGATGAGAGGGTGAAGCTTAATCCCGAATGTTTCAAGATCATAGCAAGTTTTGTTCAAAGTCCAGTTATTGTCGTTCTAAATTAAGATGTTTTTATAGTCTCTATAGAACATCCCGTCTCCACCCTGTCATTTTCCTCCAGAGAATGTTGGCTTCTCTTTTCGCCCCTCCCTCCCCCCACTTTCTGCCTAATGTAGAAAGTCTCGAGAATGTGTACTGCTCACAATATTCCAAGGCAGAGTCTTCTGGATACTTGGAGTTTGGGTCATTATTTCTCAGCATCTTCATGGCAGAACAGAGCGAAAATAAACTTTCTTGCATTAGTGTGCTGAGGTGTAGAGATGATGCAAATTTCAGCATCCAGACAATTGGGAGTAAAAATAATTGGTATCTTTGCATTAAATTAGAAGTTAATAACATGCCAGTTTCTAAAATGGTATTATTGGGATTTAAACTGTTACCTGAAAACATAATTTAGGTTTGTTGTCTAATGCCAAGTTAAAGAGAGGCAATGTTAAAAATCAACACAGCCTGAGTGGTCAAAACATTAAAGTTCATTGCATGCACCGACCAAATGTTTTGATGTAGCCTGACTGTTGAAGAACACGTACTTACCAGCATCAAGCTTCCAGAGACCATAACTCTCTGTCTCTGCTGCAAGTGAGTTATAAAAGTCGATTCTGTTCTGACTTCACATGTGTAGTACCCTGGGGTAGAGTCTCTATTGGCTGCTTCTCATCACTAAGGGTATGTCTACATGGCAAAAAAGACACACAGCAGTGAGTCTGAGCCCGGGTCTACAGACTCAGGCTTGCGGGGGGCTCGCACTGCAGGGCTAAACATAGCAGTGTAGATGTTCCTGCTTGGGCTCTGAAACCCAGTGACGGGGTGTGGGTCGTCTCAGAGCCTGAGCTCTAGCCCAAGTGGGAACATCTACACTGCTATTTTTAGCCCCGCAGTGTGAGCCCAAGTCTGTAGAGCTGGGCTCTGAGACTCACTGATGCAGGAGGCGGTTCAGTGCAGATGTACCCTAAGAATTTCTTCTTCTGAACTTTGGTCCTGTTGTGTTTATATATTATTAATCAGATCGGGGCAGGGTATGTGTCATTCTGTATGTGAAGCATTGTAGATCTTTAGCACTCCATAGAGGTTTTGTAGTAGGAATAATAATACCCAGTACTCCACTGGTAACTAGGTATGAGAGTTTTTCTCTTAACGTGGTGCTGCCAGTACTAGTAATGGATTTAACTACACATGCTGACTCAACAGAGCAAGGCTTTTTGTTCTGCTCTCTCCATTTTTGGTGTGTCTACTTCTGATAACTCTCTCTTCTAATATCTTTACTGTGCCAGGCTAATGGTGTAAGGAATTGAACAGCTGACTGTCAAAAATTTGCTGTACTGTACACAGACTTGCATTGGTTTCAGAAAGAGCAACTTGAATAGCAAGCGATCAGGAACCATACATGCACGTGGCTTTGAATTGAAGATTTTAATGCATTATACTGGGCAGCTCTTTATTGTGATGTAATAGACCCATGAACAAAGAGAGCCATTTCCCTGTTTAGAGTAACTGTACAAACAAAGGCCCAGATTCTAATCCCAGTGACCTCAATATAACTGAGATTTGAATCTGGTCCAGTGTGTATGAAATGTCGGTGTGGAAATACTTAGTTGGAACTGGAGGATGACTTGAGATAATTAACAGGGATTTGCAAAAAATCCCAGAACGTTCTTCATTCCATGTGCCTGTCCTGAAGTCCTGACCTAACTACACAAGGAAGCGACCACAGCATTCAGGATCTTGTATCCATAGCATCTGGTTCTTGCTCCGCCCCTTCATTTAACAAAAGGCAGAAGAGAAATAATCAAGTATGTTGATGTAGGAATGTTAATTAACTTTTCTACAATTTAGAGCTTCCTGCACGAAAAAGGGTGAATATACTTCCTCTGTCACAATGTATTAAGAGTGATGTATAGAAGAGACAAATAGAGACCTCTGATCTAAAGGTGGAGAGGGAGGAAGGCTTTTAACCTTGTTAGTTTGACTAAAAGCTGGGTGATAAGTCACTCTTGTACCCAGTTTGTTTCAGTACTAGCTGGCGATAAGATTCTTGAGTCTGTTTTTAACTTTGCTGTATATCTGTTTTTTCTTAAGCCAAACTTGCAAGGCGCTGTCAGGAGAGAGAGAACCTTGGCATGCTGGTCTGGTCACCTAATCAGAATCTGTCCGAGGCAAAATGTAAGTCTATTTTGAATGCCTATTTTTGTTTGTGCTTTATTTTTAAGAAAGTGAATATACCTTTTACAGCAGAGAGTGGTTACGCAGGGTGATCTTCTCAGCGTGCTTCAAAATGAATTTGGGAATTTAAAAAAAGTGCCACACACAGGGTTTCATTCCTTGCTGAGCAGCTGCCCAGAACACCATATCCATTGGGGAGGAGGAAAGACCTCTTATGATTTCCTTCCTTGGTATGAATTTTTAAGGCTCTTGATCAGCAAGCTGCTGTGATATTCCAGTCATATGCTGCAAGTGCTGTAGAAGGCAGCAGAAATAAAATTTCTGAGGCCAGAAGGAGAGGCATTTGTGGGGGAGGGAGGGATGAAATCGTGGCCAAACAAGAAAACCCCTCAATAACCCCATACCCGGAACTCAAGTTTAAAATGTGGGAACAATTAGAGTGTCTTTGATTTCCATGTGAGAGCAAATTGTAAACTGAATGTGTCCCTGGGAACAGGTTTCCAAAGGCCATTAACTCATGGCGGAACTAGTGATAGAAATGTCTAATTGCGGTTCACTTCCTGAAGAATTAGTGTCTTTAACATAGCTAGCATTTAAATGGCAACTCTCTTTAATAAAGTGGAGGGGGTTTATTTTGTTTTAATTTAACTTTCTGTGCTGTAACCTGAGCACAGGACCAGGAGCAAGGAACTAAAGGTGCTGCTCCTAGCTCTGATACTGATTCCTTCTATGGTCTTGGTCAAATCACTTGACCTTTGTTTTCACTGGCTACATAGGGGTGAGGATACTCACAAGGCAGTTGTAAGGGTTTGCTGAAGACTAAGAGTGCTAAAGGAGGCAGTATAGGTAATCTAGTGTATAGGGCATCAGACTAGTGATATCTGGGTGGCCTGAGTTCTGCTGGGTGACTTTTCTGCAGTGGAGAGGTCACTTACTCGCTCACAGTCTGCCCATCTGTAAAAGGTTGATGATGCTTTGAAATCTACAGATGAAAAGTGCCATATAAGTGTAACTTCTACTTCCTCCCCTAGTGGTGGGGTCAGACTGCCAGTTAGTGGACTTTGTATTCCTATTTGTGTGCATTGTATAAAATCTCTGGAGGGGAGAGTGCTTCCTCCTTTTGTGTGTGTCTCTTGTGAGGAGTTTTGCAAATGGAAACAAATGTGTTGTTTCTTCTTGGGCCACCCTCCAAAATTTGCAAAATTGCGAAAGATTGTAAGTACCTGGCTTCAGATGTGGGGGTTGATTTTTAGCTTTGCAATTTTTAGCCCCTTGCTGATAGGAATTGGATTTCTTTTTGGGCTGGGGGTGGTGAGCATAAGTGTAGTTGAGGGTGGCTATATGTTACCAACTGTGGAAGGTTGTAGCCACTGGTACCATTGGATATAATGCATGTGAATTACCCCCAAAGGGAATGACTGACTCTGCTCCAAAGATGCAAGGTCTTGGACAATGAGTGTCTAGGAACTTTCTCCTTTCAAATTTCGTACGAGTGAACTTTGTCTCTGTCTGACCATACAGCAATTTTACTATACTGACTTCCGGGGCAACATGCCATGATTTACAACAGTACAAAATCTGAACTGGCCCCGTATTGTTCCTGCTCCTCTCCTTTCAGAGAGTTTACAGTGTTGGAGGGTGGTTCCTTGTACCAATCTCTCATACTGTGGGGAGACCCTCCCCACTAAGGACTTAACTGCAGCAGGTCTTTATAGAATTTCTTTTTATTGTAGGGCTATTTGATGTGGAGGGGAGTTATGGCTGAAAAATCAGGGCTGTGAGGATGGCTTAGACAAATCCTTTAGCACCTGTGCAGTACTACCTTGGTTCATGCTCCAGGGCCCCAGCCCATACCTGCTTTTACACACAATCTTACTGCTGAAGGCTTTGCTTTACTTTCAGGGTCAAGGCTTAATGGGAAGAGCAAGGTAAGCACAATAAACAGCAGTTAGCATATATCCTTGTCCTAGTGAGTATAGCAATACTCTGAAATGGAGGCAGATGCTGAAAGATTCCATGAAGATTTCAGTAGTTTGAATTGCGTTAAGGGCTTGTCTAAACTACAGAAAAACTGTTGTGGGACCAGGTTACAGTCATTGTCCCTTGACGTAGTCCCGTCTTGTGGTGTAATGGTGTATCTTAACTGTGGTATAGACTTGCGTGTCCAAGGCTTTAGCACAGGTCAGTTAAAACATAGTTGCGCCATGTATGCTTGAAGATAGAACAGTGTTTTTACCCATGCTGGAGGAATATATGGAAGTGGTGGATATTGTAGTGGCTTTGGCCCTGTCTACTATTTACTGGCATAGTGGTTATTTTCATCCCTTGGCTTGTTAACCATATTCCTGGGAGTCAATAACTTCTCTGCTCCTTTCACCCTCCTCCACACACTCTGAACTGAGTGCTGTCAATAAGGGGTTATAGGTGTGCTCCTGATCCCCAAAAACCCTTTGTTACAGAGTGTCACCGAGGTGGTTGTACCCACTGGCAGTTTCATGAACAAAGACTGAACAATAAAACGTTGTATGCTCTGACAGAGTAGAGCAAGAACAAAATCCCTCCAGTCTGCCCTAGGTCAGCTCCCAACTGTCTCTTAAAATAGCTGTGCTCATCTCTGCCCAGTCAGTCCATTCCTCTGTGCCATGTAGCCCATCCACACCTGCTACAAAACCCTGCTCTCGCACTCTTAGACCTTTTAAGAGATTTCTCCGAAGAATTGCTTCAACTTCAGGGAACTGCTCTGGCCTGCATTGAGAAGCTGTTAATGGAGGCAGAGCTGGGAGGTTCGATCTCACTGGAGAGAGGCAGGGCTGAGCAAGGCAGAGGAAGAGCTAAGTAAAGTGAAGGAACTAATCTGTTGGGCAGATGAGAGCTGAGTTAGGGAATGGTGAAAGTTTGTTTGTGTTTTAATGATATACCATGGCATGGCCTAGAGCAGTGGTCCCCAAATTGTGGGGCACACCCCTCCTGGGGGGCGTGCAGCAGGGCCCAGGCCAGCCCCCACAGGGGGCGGGGAGGGAGCGACACTCAGCTGGAGCCCAGCTCCGCTCCCAGTTGCAGCCCAGCCCCATCTCCAGCTCTGCCTTCAGCCCAAGCTCCTCTGCTGAGCCAATTGTGCAGTAATGGAGGGGAGCACAGAGAGATTCTATTAACGGTAAGGGGGTGTGGGGCGTGCAACAGGAAAAGTGTGTGCACCCCGGCCTAGAGCAATCTCTCAGTACATAAAGCCAGGCTGGCATTGTGAACACAGCTTTTACTGTAAATAGTTTATCAGGCCCTGTACCAATCGGAAAGCTCTATAAACCAACATTTCTAATTTTCATAGAAAGTCTGGTTGGCGTGGGGCCGGCAGGCTCCCTACCTGGCTCCGCGTGGCTCCCCAGAAGTGGCGACATGTCCCTGCTGCTCCTGGGCAGAGAAATGGCCACGAGGGGTTCGGATTGCGGGAGGGGGCTTGGGTGCCACATCTGGTGGGTGCTCAACTCCGGTAGCTCCCCGCAAGCAGTGGCCTGTCCTGGTGCTCCTAGGTGATGGTGCAGCAGGCAGCTCCGCAGGTGCTGCCCGAGGTGAGCGACCCTGGATCCAGCACCCCGTGCCCCAACCCCCTTCCCCGAGCCCCCTCCCACATCCAAACTCCCTCCCAGGGCCTGTGCCCTGCACCCCCTCCTGCACCCCAACCCCCTTCCCCGAGCCCCCTCCCACACCCAAACTCCCTCCCAGGGCCTGTGCCCCGCTCCCCCTCGTGCACCCCAACCCCCTTCCCCGAGCCCCCTCCCACATCCAAACTCCCTCCCTCTTAGTTAATTGGCATTTTTCACTTACCGGCATGCCCCCATTCTCGCAACGTGCTGGATACAACAGCTTTTACTGTAAAACACCATTGCCAAGTACTTCACTGGGCTTTACCATAACAACACTGGGCTAGTTTGAAAATGAGGAAGCATCATTGGCTTGTTCCAGCAGCCTCCGAGGAAGCCTGAATATCAAGTAGTCGGGGTAATGGCACGATCCTGGTGATCGTCTTCATGGGCATGTAGTTTAAATGTGACCCACAAAGTGAGAAGCTGCCTTTGCTGCTACTTTACTATCTACAACGACTGTCTCCAAAGTCCATCCTACCTTCTTCATTCCCACACAAATCTGGGGTTTTTTTTGTTTTGTTTTTTAACTATTAAAATATAGAAGAACTTCTCCACCTTCCCGTGTTTGGCTGTTCTTGTCAAGAGCTCTTGAGAATGCGAATAGTGGATCCCATGAAGCTGTAATCTCTGGGTTAACTAAAATGGAAAGAAATGCACAGTTCAAGGCTCCACGAGCATTACCAGCACACCAGCATTCTTATAACCTGGTCGTGGTGGCATCTGACCTGGTTACACAAACGAGGCTGAGCTGCATCCACACAGCAGGTTTTTTTTCTTTTACGCCCCTGGGGCAACCATTGACATGCGCCTGCGCCGTCTCCCCTGCCTAAGTGCATTTGCTTTGGTAAATTCTGGGAAAACCTGGACACTGTCCCATTGTTTCGTCGTGGGGAGTAGAGTACCTGTCAGATGTGCCTGCAGAGGAGAGCCAGCAGTACTTGGAGCCATGCGCACTAGGGTATCATAATGCACAGAAGGCTGTGAGGAGGTTGGGCTGGCCAAACTAGTTACATAAGCACTATTCTGCGGTCCTGTCGACCATGCAAAACAAGTGTGGTGAATTGGCCCTGGGAAGACAGATATGTGCCAGCCTAGGCCTCTGGTGGGGAGGGAAATGTTTGGTTGCCATTGTTACTAAGTATTAACCATGTGAGGGCTGGTCATAGTGTTTAGAGCTAACATGCTGCTAGCTCATTACAAACTCCATTAGCAATAGTTAGAGACTGATGCGAAGAAGAGGCCTCTGCTGGCCATACAGTTGGGTGGGGGAGAGCTGTAATTTGGTTTACGGCTTTTGTGACTTTACTGTTCAGACTTTTTGGGAGAGGTTGCTGAGGACCTCTAGCAAACAGAGGGTGAGGACAGCCTGGTGGAAAGATTTAATTATTATTATTATGTATGTATCATGAACCAGGACCCCATTGTGCTAGGTGCTGTACAGACACAGAACAAAAGGACTGTATCCTATTTCAGAGAAGCCAGCACTTTGTTGAGAAAAACCCCTGGCATCCTCTATCCTTCGAGTAAAGCCCAAACTGTCACCATGTAGGTCACCTTTAAAAGGCCATGGTCCATATATTTAACCATTTTGCAGGGCTAAGCATTGCAAAGAACATATAGGTATGATCATGCTTCTCTTAATGTTAAGGAGATATGGCAGGGTAGCTTAGAATTTGATGCACCATCAATTTAAAATGGCCTTAATCTGAATTTTTGTAACCTAAAATGCATGACAAAGGTTAGAGGAGGAGAAAATACTTGTCTTTTTTTCAGGGTACTGAGTGCATTTGACAGCCCTGTGTATAGTTGGTTTCACTGTTTTCTCTGCAAGATCGTGGCTTGGCTATGTAAAGGCATCCAACCTCATGGATGTACACTTATGTCCTTGCAAAGCCACACACTGAAATCAACAAGGTTCTGTAGAGACGTGGCTCTCTTAGCAAGATCAGGCCATGGTCAGCTCTTATTTTCTTTTGCGGAGGGTGAGGGGTGTCTGCAGTACAGCATAGAAAAGTGATTATAAAACACAAAAAGGCAGGGAGGCTCTGGGGCAGGTGGCACTTCTGACTCAGTACTTTGCTTTTGTAATTAGAAGGCTTCAAGTTGACAGTGTTCCTTTAAATTAATACTTCAAAGATTACCTGAGAAGGCTTTTTAAAAACATTCGATTTATGCCTTTTTATGGCTGCCTCATGAGGGATAAAGATGACCTGAGAGATTAGGGTTTTTTTGTTTTGTGCTTTTTTCCCCCTGAGAGAGATCTGCATGATGGAGCAAAGACTTGCAGGAGACTCTTGTGCTAGATTTCTGGATCTGTAACTTTTTTGCCCAGAGTCTGATCTGTGGTGGTTTGTTTGTTTGTTTGTTTGTTTGTTTTTGGGGGTAGGGGGGTGTCAGTAAAGTGAAGGTAGCTTAACAGTACTTATAATGCTGTTTATTCCCTCCCTTCCTGTCCCCCTGCAATGACAGCAAAAAAAGATTAATGGAAAGGCAGAATGGGCTTGTGTTTATCCCTAATCCAAATTTAATAGTACACAGTGAACCTGGCAGGCATAAAGCTTGGACACAAATATAGTAGCTGGAGCTAGAAAATACAACTTCATGAATCCCAAACCAAGATAAACGAGGTTTAACTTTAACATTCACTAGGAGTTTAATTGTAGAAATGTTATCACAGTAGCTGCCGTTTATTGGCAGTGGCAATTGCAGCAGTGATGTAAATGCCCAAAAGACAGGCCTGAAGGATAAAGGGGAACTGCTAATGGACCTGGCTTCTGTCTTTAACCTGGGGTAAGTTAGTATGTTCACAAATGATCATATTGTGGGAGGCAGGGGAGACAATACTGTAAACAGCAAAAGTGCAGCCTCTGCGTTTCAAAGGTTAAGATGTTCCAAATCAGAGTCTGGGCTACTTACACAAAGCCTAAGAAGGAGTTTCCTTTTGTTCGTTAGCCACCATGTGGTGCTTGCTGGCTGTTGCAATGCCTGGTGAAAGCTCAGACCAGCTCTTTCATCATTATTACTGCAGGTTGGTATCTCTGGAGCCCAAACACACATTTCAGTTAGGATTTGAATTTAACCCTTTCACTGATGCATCTGGTTCAGAAATGGTTCAAACTGGAACCAGGAAAGTAGTTGAGTGAAAGCACTCTTTGGTGTTTTATTGACCAAATCAACTCCCATGTAATCGGCTTGTATTTGAAAGATTCAGGGGGTGTGTGGGAGGGAGGAAGGGAGAGGGGGAAGAGTGTCAAAGGTATCTTCAGATTGCCCTGCTGTCCTGGAAGAGCTTCTGTCCCTGGATCCTGTGTCTGGAGTGTGGGGAGGAGGCAGTCAGCTTCATGTAGTCGGCTCTATTCTGCTACCATGTGCTTCACTCCTGGAGTACAAGCATTGCAATGGGATGTGTGTGCTGTGCTGTAGATCCAACATTCGAGGGGTCTGATTCAACATTCATGGTCACACGCTGCTAGTTCTAAAAAATGGTTGGTTTACAAGTAATGGCAGGGGAGGATGCACCAAGCACCGGCATCCTGGCTAGAGAAGTGTTTTTCCTACTTTTCCTGCTCTGTCCTCTCCCACATGAGTCTTGTTTTCAGAAACACTTCCCTTCACAGCCAGTCCGTGGAAGTGCTAGCTCAGCCAAGGCACCAGCACTCGTACTGCCATGTCATGCAGACCTGCTCTGAGTGGTGTCACAAGGCGCTCTACTCACTGCTAGATGGCGCCCTCTCCTGCCTGTTCTGGGGATTAGCTTTGCAAGGTCGATGCCCCTTCCCACAGTTGCCATCTCTCCCCCTCACTCTCTCAGCATGCTGCTCCTCTCACACTTCACGAGCTGCTGCTGCCTCTTTGTGACTCAGCCCTCCAGCCAGGTCGCTATACGCATGTCCCCCTTCCGAGATATCAGAATCTTCCCACTCGCTGCCCCCTGGTGCCACATCCTCTGTGGCTAGCGGCGGAACCCGGGCCCGCCTTCTACTCTAGGTTCCTGCTCAGGGACCCTCTACACAGTAGCCAAGGGCTGTTCCTTTTTAGACCTTACTGCCTTGCCCTGAGCCCTTTCCTTATTATCTGGCACTTTTCCCCCGCCTCCCCGGTAGCCAGCCTCACAACTCCCTGCTCCCAGGGAGTAACTGCAGGCTGCTTGTGTCTAGGGCTACAGACTGCATCCTATTCCCCAGCCACCCCTTCTGCTTCCAATTTCCTGTCTTTCTACATCCATCCCAGCTCGTTCCTCCCCAGCTGGGCTCCCTCCTGGAGTCAGGGTTTGCTTAGCCCCCTGATGCCGCTCACCTGTGGCCTGTCAGTTAATTAGCCCCATTCCCTGTCTGCGTTAACCCTTTCCTAGCCAGGGTGGGTTAAACACCCCATCACAAGCAGGTTCAGATGACTTAGTTAAAATGCCAACTGGCACCTTGAAGCTTTTGTATAGTTGTGCTCCCGTTGCTGCTATCACCAGGGGAGTTGAACTAGTGTTCGCAATAGAGGGAAGCTTTTCTAGGGGAAAAACCTTTTGGATGGTGTAATGTATATTTGAGTACCAGTGATGTGACAGTACAGTAATAATACTGGGGAAGTAGTGTGGCCGTTAGGCATAACCTGAAATGCATTTAAGTAGTTCCAGCTGGCCAGATCTGTAATATAAGTTGTACGACCACTGTAGCGAGAATCAGGCCAAATTGCAGCTACATCATGCTGTGTTTTTAATATGAAAATTATTTGTCTTGTGGTGGTGGTTCATTGTGATCATCAGGAAAAGTGTGTCCTTACTGGGGATTGAACCTCCTGTGCTAAAAATATGAGCTACTACCGCTTGACCTAATGGATTAACTCCTGGTGTTGGCTATTGTAGAGTCTTAGCCTCTGGGGACCTGCCACTAGATGGAGATGTAACACACCGAAGAGTGAGTTAGACATGGAATTGTAACTTGGCTTTTAATATTTACTTCATCCTTATGCATATTTTTCAATCCAAATCTCCTGAAGATATGACACTAATCCTTTTGGGTTGCCAGCTAGCAAAGCATAGGTGTCATCTGAGCTCTGGATAGGCACGCTACCACTTTACTGTAACTAGCTTTCCAATCTCTCTACAAAATGTTCTCAGAGCTCAGATTTACCACCCAAGATTAGGCTGTAATCAAATGCAGAGGTGGATATATGAAGTGCTAGTAACATCTCCTCTCAGGCCTGTCTGCATTGGGAAAATCGACTTGATGCTGTCCCTCTGATCCAGTTCAGACAATACTTCTAACGCTTCTCACCTCAGCAAACTGAGATTAGTGTAATATTTTTATGCTCATGCTCCAGTCCTGCATGGTGTGGCCTGGTAGCAGTTTCATGCTGATAGCCAGATTCAACAGGAAATTCCGTTTATCTCTAGCTAATCGAGGCATTTATGCCATGCTCTTCCTCATATCTTTCTTCCCCTTTTTTAAACCTTTATCAAAGATTCCTTCCCTAATCAACTCACTCTACATGCGCAATAGATGCATTATCTAATCCTCCCCTTACTTAAAATGGAGCCTCCCAAACAGGCACGATTTGAGAAGGCTGCTCACTGATTCTTGGCCCTTGCAATCGGGAGTACTAATGGCATCGCTCTGTGGGAATGCCTCAAATGTGATCAAAAGGGCCCTGCCTAAACCAGTTCTGAAAGTTGTTTACCTGTGAATGCAGAAGGAGCAAAACTGTCTTCAGCAGCATTATAGAATCTGTGGTCGAGATTTGGTTCCCTCTAATATCAAACTTGGCTCCATCAAATCCATATCATGCTTTATCGAACGGTGCTGGAAATTTTGTCCAATCAACTCTGGCAGTTACAAATGGTAACACAAGTTCAGTGGGCCTCTGGGTGCTGAGAACCATTGTCCGCAACATGTCATTTCCCCTAGTTTGGGCTGGGGAGTGAGGGGGCGGGCTGCAAAAGGAACACATGCTCTGGTGAATAGGCCACTTCCCACTCTGATATACTAGGTTCTCCTACTCTGGCTTCTGTGAAGCTGGAACCAGCCAATTTCCATCTGGAGACTTTCTGTCCTCACAAAGCCTGTGGTGTGTTGCTCTCACTTTAAGCTCTGTCTTCCAGCAGTCACAGCTATAGGCAGCTCCTCTGCACGATTCTGACTTGTCTTCCTCTTTCAGCCAAAGCAGTGAATAGTGATACTTCCTTTTTGCCTAAGTGACATTCTTCAAGGAGGTAGCTAGGAGACAAATTGTCCATTTCTCCTGCTTTTGTACCGGTTATAAAGGGTCAGCATGGTTCCACACTCTAGTGACAGGCTTTATTATTAGCAACAATAATAATGAACTGTAATTTAACCTTACGGCAAGTCCACTCCTACATGCTCTCCGCAAGCAGTAGCCTGTCCCATCCCCTCCCCCCCCACGCACGCACGCACGTACGTGTGTGTGTGTGTGTGTGTGTGTGCATGCACGCGCGCACACACACCATGACACTCCCACTCTCCCCCCACCCCATGACACACACACACCATGCTCTGGAATAATGGAATTGTTCCAGGAACTATTTATGTAGCCTGACTTTTGTATGATGCCTTTATTAGCTAGTGTTCCTGGTATGACGGGACCTGAAATACTGGTCTTTGGAAAGCTCCTGTCTAAACTTTTGTGAAAATCCAGCTGAGGATGGAGAATGAGGTAAATTAGATGGCATGGGAGGGATTTTGAACCATGTGCCTAGGTTTGAATCTCACAACTTGGTTACACTTTCACTGGGGGGGGGAGAAGAGGACGACCAGGGTATTCTGTAGTATGAGACTAGTGAGAGACCCTGGAGACTCCCACGGTTCCATCCGGGTTCAATCCCCTCAAGGGATCCCTTGGGCATAGTCCAGGTGCAGCCTTCTGTCATAGATAGGGCCCTACCAAATTCATGGCCATGAAAAACGCATTACGGACTGTGAAATCGGATCTCCCCTGTGAAATCTGGCTATTGTAGGAGAGACCAAATTTCACAGAGTTGGGCAGCCAGAAAGCAGTGACTGCTGGCCAGGAGCCCATCACTGGGGCCTGAAAGATCCAAGAGACTAATGCCCAGTATACCCACCTTGTGAGACCAGGGACCCAAGGAGATCCAGGGCTTCGAGAGAAGAGGGAGGAGCTGCTTCTTCAGCCTCCTCAATGGGTGCAACTTACAGAGCATGAGGAAGAAGAGCAACAGGAACAGGAAGATTATGCCAGTGACCTTATCCTCGTCTTCCCCAGACGAGGCAGTGATCCCAGCTTTACCACCATGCCCTGATGATTCTAAGGCCTTCCCGGTCTTCCTCAAGAGAGTGGCAGAGTCACTTCACGTTCCCCTGGAAGAGGTCCAGGAAGGGCCAGACAAACTGCCGGACATGTTACATTGCTCAGGTCTGAGTGTTGTGGCCCTTTCTATTAATGAGGCTATTCTTGAACCAGCCAAGACTCTTCAGCAGACACGCGCCAGGTTCGCACCAGTATCCAAAGGGGCTGAAAAGAGAATTATTTTGTATCCACAAAAGGGTCCGAGTACCTATTCTCTCAGCCATCTCCCAACTCTTTGGTAGAGTCAGTGGTCACAGAGCATAGCAGACCAGGTCTGCACCGCACGAGAAGGAAGCAAAGAGGATTGACCTCTTTGGGGGATAGATGTATGCCTCGACTTCCCTGCTGCTTTAACTCTCAAACTATAGAGCTCTGATGGCTAAATATGATTTTATCACATGTGACAAATTGGCCGCTTCACCAATAAGGTGCTTTAAAACTTTAGACCAGTTTTGGCCCCGATTTAGTGAAGTAAAACTGATAACCAGATTGCATTTACGGCAATCTGAAGTGACAGCGAACATGGCAGCGAGGTCCATGGCAACAGCTGTGGTGGTAAGACGCTCATCGTGGCTCTCCTCCTCAAGGATTCCAAAGGAGGTTCAAAGCATGGTGAAGACCTTCCATTTGAGCGTGATGCACTGTTAAGAGCAAAGACAAATGAGTCTCTCCACTTGTTGAATGTCTCCCAAGTCTCACTTAATTTGCCGGATATTTACACACCTGCAACCACTAGAAAATCCAGTAAACTGTAATTCAGATGACTAGCCCTGCCTGCCTTTTATCACCGGCTGCAGTATGAACAGCCATGCAAGCATCAAAGGATGCATAGAAAGGGTGCACAGGGTCAATCGTATTTCACTTCCCAACCATCACCTTCAAAACTGGCATTTTGACTGGACTTTTGAAAGCCGTGGGCTGACTATCTCTCTGGATCTGAACAACCCCTCTCTGAGGTAGTGGGGAAAGTTGGCCTTCAGTGTGCCTGGACAGAATAATGATAGACAGATGAATTACTAGGAATTTTCTTCTCCGGGTATACCATCCAGTTCTCTTTCCTTCCTGTCCCCTTTTGGGGGGACCCCACTCATGAGAGGATTTTTCTGGAGGAGGTAGTTGCTCCTTGAACTGGGGGCGATAGAACTAGTACCTCCAGCAGCAAAGGGAAGGGAGTTCTACTCTACGTAATTCCTAGTTCCCAAGAAGACAAGGGGATAGAGACCCATTGTGGACTTCAGGGATCTGAACAAGTTCATTCTCTGCCCAAAGTTCAGAATGGTGACCCTGTTGTCAGTTACCCCATCTCTAGATCCAGACAACTGGTTCCCGGTCCTTGATATCAAAGCTGCCTTATTTCATGTGAATATTCATCCAGCCAACAGGAGGTTCCTGAGACTTGTGACTGACCAATAACATTACCAGTACAATGTTTTCCCCTTGGGATCTTTGATGGCACCGAGCATGTTCATTGAGGTGCTGTTTGTGATAGCAGCTTACTTCCCCAACAAGGGGTGACGGTTTACCCTTCCCTAGACTGTCTCTGGAAGGGACAATCTTACCAAGAAAGATGAGAAGCAACTGCTGTGCTGCTACATCTATTCGAGAGGTTGGGTATCAGAGTAAACCTGGAGAAATCCACCCTGAAACTCTCACACTCGATCAAATATATTGGGGCAAGACTGGGTACCATTACGGCCAGAGCATGCTTACCAGCTGTGTTTCATCTCCATTGCTGCGATTATACAGTGGATCCATTCAACCCCCTGGATGTCTGTGTATTCCTTCTTGGCACTGTTGCTTATGTGGTCACAATTACTTATGTGACCCAGTTTGCAAGGGGGCTTCTCAGATGTCTACAAGCCTGGTTGCGGATTGTCTACACTAGGGGCAAACATGGTCTCGACTTGCTAGTCATGGTTCCCCAAAGGGTCTTAGCCTCCAGGTTCCCCTACATGGTGGGAGGACAGAGGAAAGAAATATGTCTGGGTACCATTCAACTCCCCACTTCCAACGAAGACTATAACCACAGACTCATTCCTAGTAGCCTGTAGTCCTTTGACACAGCTGATTGCTCTCTTGCCCGAGCAGTTCTGCAATCTCTTTTGTGTCAAAGGACTACAGCATCCACCTCCTTTTAAAGAGATGTAGCTTGTGAAGCATGTGAAGTGCTCTAGACATAGCAAAGATCACTCAAAGAAGGATGGGTTACCCACCTTGTGGTAATTTGAGTTCTTAAAGGTGTTTTTTTCCTTGTGTGTAGTTCACTCTCCTTCCCCACCCCTTCCACCTCCCCTGCTGCCTGGTTTCCACCCCCTGCCGCTACTGAGAACTGGCAGTAGAGAACGAACTAAGCCCTGGTCTACAGTATAGAATTACTTCAATATAACCGTCACCTGGGGTGTGAATAATCCACACCCTTGAGCAACATAGTTATAGCAACCTAAGCGCCGTTTATACAGTGCTAGGTTGGTGGGAGAGTTTCACCCGCCAACATAGGTACCACTTCTCGTGGAGGTGGATTAACTAAGGCAACGGGAGAAGCTCTCCCCCATCGACTTAGTGTCTCCGCTAAAGCACTACAGCAGCACAGCGTTTTAAGTGCGCCTAAGTGCCAATGCAGCGTTTTAAGTGTAGACCTGCCCTGAGAGGGCAGCAGTCCAGGAGCGAGTCCCCTTTATTTTCTTGGTGTGGAGCATGGGGCAGGGGTGGGGGGGCCATGCATGGACCAAATGACCAAAAATCTCCAGTCTTGGGTGCATCGAGCACATATGCAATCTGAAGTGCATTATGCATTGGGACAACACTTCTCAAAGAACTCAAGTTACTTCAAGGTGAGTAACCCATCCTTCACTGACCAGAGCTGCCTTTTCACTAACAAATTCAGACACTTACCTTATTGTGCCAAAAATCAGTTTCTAAAAAGGTAATTCCTTATTGACTGGCTAATCCACTCTTGGTGCTTAACTTTGGGAGTATGAGAAGAGGTGATGGGACATTCCTAGGTTGACGCTAAAGTCTTTGTACGAGGACTGCAACACTTTGAATAAATTGCTTTCTGTTCTGCTGTCCATAATCGGGGAATATCAATTTTTTTCCCCCCAAACCAATGAGATCCTGGTGAAGGAAAAAGTTATAAGAACCATATCCTGGATCAGACTAATGGCTGACTTAGTCCAGTATCCTCACCCAAATAGTAACTGAAACCATACATAATTTTAAGGAGAAATGTGCCACACACAAAAACAAACCCCAACGCCATAGTACACAATTTGGCAATAACATGCCCATGAAGGAAGTTTCTTCCGAAGGTAATTAGTTATTGGCTCGTGTTCTGAAGCATGAGGATTAAGATCAGATATAAGTTTTTACCCTGTCTAATGTAACACTGTGGATGTTGCCATTATGCACTATCATTTCCAGGTAGGAATTGAAGTTAATTGAGGGTATGTCTTCACTGTTTAACTTGGGTGACTGGTGTCCGGGAGCACAGCCCTACCCGAGTTATTGTGCACTCACGGGTGCTGCGTTCACCCACGTGTGTTGCTAGGACTTCTGGGGGCATATCCCATGGTGTTTTGTGCTGCAGTAAGTTGATCTGCTCTGGTTCTTTCCCATTGAATTGTGGGAGAATTTGTCTGTTCTTTTGGGCATATGGGGAATTCTGGGAAGGCATTGGAGGGTTGTCAACACTTGAGTGACTTTTAGCCTGCACTGTGAGCTGCAAAATGGGCAGGTTACCAGCCTGAGTGAAAGCAGAACCCAAGCTTCAACTCGCATCCCCTTTTGGACCAGGTTGGAAGTCCACCCAACATGAGTGAGAAGGTTTTGTGTGTGGATGGGAGTGGGAATAGGAGCAGCACGTTGGTAAGAGACTGGGCTAACTCTGGAGCGAAAACATGCCTTAAGGGGCTCTCTCGCTTTCTGCAAGGGGATGAAAACATTGTTTTTAGAGTCGGGAATTTGACTTAACACCAAGAGTTTAATCAGATTATTATTTACAATAGGAATAACAGCATAATGTTTAAAACACATATGTAGCACCTATCAACCCAAAGAGTCCTAAACTACTGTCCAGCCCAACACGCACCTCACTCGCTAGTTAGGCAGATACCACCTCTGGGGTGGAATGTGGCAGCCACACTATAGTCATGACCTTTTTAAACTTGCCACTTTTGCCTAGGTAATAGCTATGTTTGCCTCAGCATCTTCAGTATTCCCTTGTACTTCCCTGTACTTACTATAGCTATCTTCAAATACTGAGGTTATTTAACTGCAAATACTTCTTGCCACTTACCCTAGGCCTAGTCTACACTAGAAAATTTTTGGTGGTATGGGATATACTGACAAATCCTCCTAGTGTAGACTTAGTTATACTGGCAACAAAATGTTCTTACCATTATAGCTTATGCTGGTTTGGTGAGTGACATAAGCTATATTTCCCTATCTTGCAGCTGTGTTGTGAAGATAAATACATTAAAGATTGTGATGCATTTTGAGACCTACTGATGAAAAGCACTATATAAGAGCGGTGATATTATACTTAAAAACCACTTTTTTGCAGCCATAACTGTGTCTACATCAGGGTTTTTACTACTAGAACAGTGTTGTTAAAGTCATACTCCTCACTGCCACTGCTGTACCAGCAAAAGATTTTAGTGTGAGTGTACCCCTAAATATATATGCATATACACACACACAAAATACTATGTTAAAGGAAAAAATAGTAAATGAGTGGCTAAGTCGTGCAATTAACAGATATTTGTATTGGTTAGCTTTTTAGTGAGTATCCATTAGAAACCTAAAAGGCAGTTTGGGCAGTGTGGTCACCTTCAGTTTTTAGTTACATGGTGCCTGAAGTTAAGTAGATGCAGGGAAAAACAAAGACCCCTCAAAACATTATTGATGTTTTAAAACCACAAAAAATGTCCCTTGGCATGTCTACGCTATAATCAGAGGTCTGACTGCAGCAGGTATAGACATGCCTGGGCTAGCTCGGGTACCAACAGCAGTGAAGCTGCAGTGGTGCAGACTTTGCTGTGGGCCACTGGAGTAGGTACCTAGAATCTTTGGCAGGTTTGTGCACCCCACACTGAAGTCTACGTTGCTGCGGCTTCGCTGCTGTTGGTATTTACGCTAGCTAGATTAAAGCAAATTTAGGAATGTCTGTACATGCTGCAATCACACCTCTATTTGTGAAGTAGCCATGCCCTCTGTAGCTCAGGGCTTGTCTAAGCAGTTTTTTGTACTGCTATAGCTAGATTAGTTTTAAGCCCTGTCTATGCTAGAAAAGTTATATCATAGCTATACCAGCAATAACTCCGAGTGGAGATGCAGTTTTTGCCAATATAAAAATTCTTTTGCTGGTATAGTATTCATCAGTTTTCTGAGACATAAGCTATAACAGCAGAAGACTACTATGCTGGTGTAAGCTGGGTCTACGCTAGAAACTTAGGCAGGTGTTGCTATGTCAGTGGGGGGAAAAAAATCACCCCTAACCAACATAGCTATGTTGGAGTGAATATTAAACGTGGACCAAGCCTTAGAAACCAATATGGCTAAAACTGTACAACCCCCTAAAGAGGATGCAGTTATGCCAGTATAAAGGTGCTTAAAGCAGTCCAAAACCTGTATGTAGACCAGCCCTTATCACTCTTGTGACATCAGTCATGATTTTACTCGTTTCATTTATCAGCCTTCTAGGGCAGAGAGAACCTTTTAATTTAAATAAAGGGTGGGATTGGGTCATTTTGGGGGATAAAATCTTTTACTCCTGCTGGAATTCTGTGCCACTGCGCCGTGCACAATTTACACAGAATTAATGTTCCCTGCAGAATTTTATTTTTTCACACACAACTTGTGATTTTCACCAAAATGCTTCCTTTTTCCAGTTTTGTGTGTTTCAAATGTATTCATTACATACAGTGGAACCCTGATTATCCAATTTAATTGGAATTGGGGCTTGATTGGATAACCAAAAATCTGGATAAACCAGAAAATGGGTGGAGGGTCTCCCATTCTCAGCCCCAGCCATCCAGGACTGACAGTGGGAGCCTCAGCTGACCTACATTTCCTGAATCATTTTTGTTGCCTGTATTGTTACGGATGTACTTGCTGACAGGTATTTTGAATAAATGACCAAAATAATAAGAAACTGCCGTGATTATGTAGTGTTATTTTGAAAAATAAAATACAGAGAATTTAAAAATATTGTGCACAGAATTAACAACTTTTTGGTGCAGAATTCCCCCAGGAGTAATCTTTTTCAGAACGTCTTTAGCCAAATCCTTTTTATTGATATTCCTCCCTTTTTTTTTTTTTTTTTGCAGGTCTCCTCTAAACTTGAATATACTTTTGTCTGTTTCCCTTTTTAAAATGTTTTGTGGCCACAAGGTGGCATAATTGCTTTACTAATGGTCTGTGCTGCAGTTTGGCCAATGCTGCTATTCATTTTTATAGCAAAAGGGTTTTTTTTTTGTTTTCCTGTTTCCATCACGTTTTGGAGTTGAAAATTTATTTCACATTTTGTGTATCAATGATCCACATTTGATTTATTATACAAAATTGATTTATTCTGCATCTCTTTTCGGTGGAGGAGATAAAAATCTGCAGCTACAATCAAAATCTTACACGTTCTAGCATTGATCAAACAGTATGAAGCACACTACAGCAGGCTGCTAAGGCTGCTGCTGTGTCCTTATTTCACCCTGTTCTCTCAGGGTATTACATCACGTAGTATGCAAAGTGTTCAGAGTCTCCTGCAGTACCTCAGTAGACGGGGTGAATTGAGGTTGCAGTCGCAGCTCTACCTCTGCATTCTCTTTGCTTTCCCCAGGTTTTCTCTCTCCTGCAAACCCTGTCTGGGGTCCATGGTTCTGCTAGGCATGAAGTGACATTTGTGAAGCTGTCAGGAAGCAAATATTTATTCTGGGGGAGATTATATAACATATATTTCTGTGGAGAGTGTTGTTTATATTTGATGGAATGTGCCTAGGAAAAAGCTGCTTCCAAGCATTTCCTATCTTTCAGATAATAGACCCCTAAATAAACATTCCCTTTTTATGTATTTAAAATAATTCAAATCCTTGGTCTTAAGAGTTGGGACTGTAATGAGGAGCAGTGCAGCTATTTGTTCCTATCCCCTTCCTTCTAGCAGCTAACAAAGTCTCCGTTAGTGCCTGTGCGTTACTGAATAACACCCACAGGACTTGGGGGGGGGGGGGTGTTATTACCAAACACCTAGCCAGCCAAAAGCCAGGACATACAATATAGGTGGAGGTAGGGTTTCCAGTGAGATTAAGGGAGAAATGCACTGGTGGGAAACCCAGCAAGTATCCTCTCTCTCCAGATGCCGGGCGAGTGTCTCTTCCCTTTCTCTCCTTCCCCACTGATGCTGGGTTGGGTGCAACCTGTCCATCTCCTTTGGTGGTTGCCCTAACAGCTCCCATTTGCACTGGAGAGAGGTGATTAGCAAGTGTCTAAATGTTTCCCACTTCTTTCTGCCTGCAACATACAGGCGGAGCAGGGTGCCATTAGCAGGAGCATTCTGCTCTTCCTGCCTTTTATGCCTGACCATCCTCCTGGGAGGTGGAGGGAAGAGAGACTCATTGGGCATGGATAGCTGTGAACAGGGGATCTTTGGGTAAGCATGTGCTTCCCACCCTGTGTGCTGGCTAGAGCAGAACATTTTGAGGGGGGTGAGTTTGCTCTTATGCACCAGCCAAGCACAAAACCCGTGAAAGCAGGAGCCTTCCTGAAGATGTACAGGAATCTTCCTTTTGCACGATCTGGTTTCTAATAGCAACAAGGGCCCTCGTAGGAATCCGACACTTCATTTGTCACATAACTGTCATTTCTTAACCATCATTGTCTTTGACATGGTCTACACTGGAAAGTCTTGCTGGCATGGTTATGTCAGTTAGGCCAGTGGCTCTCAACCTTTCCTGACTACTGTACCCCTTTCAGGAGTCTGATTTGTCTTGCGAAACCCCGAATTTCACCTCACTTAAACTACTTGCTTACAAAATCAGACATTAAAATTCAAAAGTGCCACAGTGCACTATTATTGAAAAATTGCTTATTCTCATTTGTACTATATAATTGTAAATCATTTGGAATATAAATATTATATTTACATTTCAGTGTATAGTATATAGAGCAGTAAAAACAAGTCATTGTCTATGTGAAGTTTTAGTTTGTACTGACTTCGCGCGTGCTTTTTACGTAGCCTCTTGTAAAACTAGACAAATATCTAGATGAGTTAAGTACCCTCTGGAAGACCTCTGTGTACCCCCAGGGATCCACATACCCCTGGTTGAGAACCACTGAGTTATGCCACGTCTACACTACAGAATTCTCGACCTAACTTACTTCTGCATAAAGCCACCGCAGTTATTAAATCGCTTGTGTGTGCGCACAATTGGGTCTTTGTGATGGTGGTGCGTGTCCTCACCAGGAGTGCTTGTATCGATTGTGTTGTCAGTGTGGGGCATTGTGGGACAGCTCCTGAAAGCCAGTAACGGTCGACGTAAGCAACGCGGCGACCCAATTACATCGACCGTGCTTCTACGCCGCTCAGGGAGGTGGTGTTACTAAATCGGCGTAGAGAGGCGCTTAAATTTGGTTCCCCCTGACAAAGTGAAGACCCTTCCACAGCTAGGTCAACACAAGGCAGCTTACGTCGATCTAACCCTGTAGTGTACACCAGGCCTTAGGAGTGTGACCCTGTCCCCCCAACAGGCATAGCTGTGCTGGCAGAAGCCCTAGTGCAGACACAGGGTAGGTCTACACTTAACATACTACATCGGCGCAGCTGCACCAATGCAATGCTTTAATGAAGATGCTCTACACCGAGGGGGGGAGAGTTCTCTTGTCAGCATAGTTAATCCGCCTTCCTGAGAGGCAGTAGCTATAGCAACAGGAGAAGCCCTCCTGCTGACATAGCACTGTCTACACTGGGGGTTAGGTCAGTAGAACTATGTCGCTCAGGGGTGTGAAAGTCTGTAGTGTAGACCACAGCATAGGCTGTGTCTACACTGGAAATGCTACAGTGGCACAGCTGCAGGGGTTCTTCCATTGTTGTATTAGACCCATCTCTGAGAGGTGGTAGCTAGGTCGATGGAAGAACTCTTCTGTTGACCTAGTGCTGCCTATGCTGGAGTTTAGGTTGGATTAACTATGGGCGTGGCTACACTTGCAAGTTAGAGCACATTAAAGTAGCCCTGGGCGCCCTAACTCCTGAGGTGTCCACACTGGCAAGGCACGTAGAGCGCCTGGACTCTGCAGCTGGAGTGCTCCTGGTAATCCACCTCCATGAGAAGCATAAAGCCTGCTGCGCCCTGGCTGAAACGCCCGGGCATCAGTGTGGACGACTTTACTGCGCTGTGATTGGCCTCCGGAAACGTCCCATAATCCCCTGAAGTCAAGTGGCCACTCTGGTCATGGTTTTGAAATCGGCTGTAGGCATGCGGATATCCCCTTTCAAAGCTCCGTTTCTGACAGCGGGCATGCTTATCTGCTCTGGGACAAAGCAAACCATTAGTGTGGAATGCTGCTGTTGTGAGGGTGGAGGGGAGGAAGGGGGTCTGCTGCTGTCTGAACTTACAAGATAGCATGCTGACATGTTCTCAGCCCCCCAAAACACACTGTCTCTCCTCCCACATATGCAGAACACACTCCCTGTCACACTCCACCCCACCCCCATTTGAAAAGCACGTTGCAGCCACGTGCACACTGGGATAGCTACCACAATGCACTACTTCTCTTTGTGGCGTTGCAAGAGCTGCTAATGTGGCCACGCCAGTGTGCTTGCAGCTGACAGTGTAAACACACGGCAGCGTTTTCCCTGCTGCGGTCTCCGAAGGCTGGTTTAACTCCTAGTGCTCTACATCTGCAAGTGTAGCCAAGCCCTAAGTCTCTTAGGGGGGTGAGTTTTTTTCACAGCCCTGAGTGATTGTAGCTAGGTTGACCTAACTTTGTAATGCAGACCAGCCCTTAGGGAATGTCTACGCTGCAATCAGAGGTCTGACTGCCGCATGTGTAGACATACCTGAACTAGCTTTAGGGCTTGTCTTCGCTGGGAACTTACATTGGCAGAGCGACATCCTTCAAGGGTGTGAGAAGTCCCCCCGAGAGCTGTAGCTATGCCAACCTAACCCAAAGTGTAGACTGTGCTAGGCCGCTGGAAGAATTCTTCTGTCAACCTAGCTAGCACCTCTCGGAGAGGTGGAGTGCCTATGCTGACAGGAGCACCTTTCAGTCGGTGTAGGTAGTGTCAATGCTACAGAGGCACCACTGCAGCAATTTAAGTGTAGACATACCCTCAATCTAGCTAATTTGGGTACCAAAGCTGGTTCAGGTATGTCTACACATGCTGTAGTCCAGGGGTAGGCAACCTATGGCACGTGTGCCGAAGGCGGCACGCGAGCTGATTTTCAGTGGCACTCACACTTCCCGGGTCCTGGCCACCAGTCTGGGGGGGCTCTGCATTTTAATTTAATTTTAAATGAAGCTTCTTAAACATTTTTAAAACCTTATTTACTTTACATACAACAATAGTTTAGTTATATATATTATAGACTTATAGAAAGAGCCCTTCTAAAAACGTTGAAATGTATTACTGGCATGCGAAACCTTAAATTAGAGTGAATAAATGAAGACTCGGCACACCACTTCTGAAAGGTTGCCGACCCCTGCTGTAGTCACACCTATGATTGTGCTGTGGGCACGTTCTTAAACACAATAGACTAGATTCCTCCTTGTTGTAACTGCACTCAGGTCACTGGGGTTACACTAGAAAGGAATGTGGTGCAGTGGTTCTATAAAGAAACAACTAGAATGTGCCTGCACTGTTTTTACAGCACAGCTTGTACTCCACAAACTTCTGTTAGTCAGGTCTGGTTGCTTATGTACTAACAGCAGCCAGTAGATTCTTCACGTGCATACACACACCCCTCACCTAAAGTCTTCCCCGCCTGGGAAGTCATGCAGCAGGAGAGGTAATCTCTCAGGTAGCTAGGGTGAGTTCCATGGTGGGCTTTCCATCTCAAGATGGAGACTGTGGGACCTGGATTCTGTATTGAATGAGGAGATCACTCGTGAGATGTGTTCAGGGGGATCTGCATTGCTAAGCAGAGGAGCTGCTATGCTTTGTACCAGTTGATGCGTTTTCAGGGTGAGTGGCTTAAATCCCAGGGAGGAGTTGCAATAATTGAGCTTGGAGGTCGCAAATGCCTAGATCACTGTGGGTAGGTCCAAGTCTTCCAGAATGGTGTGCAACTTTGTGACAAGGCCAAGATGGAAGGGTGTGTGTTTTGTGTGGCATATGTGGGTCTCAGCTGTGGCAATTCAAGTATCTGGTAATATTGAGGAGTTGAGTCTAAAAGGATCCAATGAGTGACTCAAGTCCATAAGCAATAGCATGGCACTACTTAATGCAAAGGGTAATACAGGTCTGGCTCATCTTACGCGCATTTAACAGGCGCGATTTTGGCTTTGCGCGGTCGGCAAAAAAACACACACACACGAGGGGAAAAAAGCAATTTATGTACTCTGTCTGTAGTGCGGGCGATTCCGCCTGCCATTAAAGTCAATGGGATTTCGACTATACGAGGTTTTTGCTTTATGCGCTAACCGCAGAACGGAACCCCAGCGTAAGATAAGACAGACCTGTACCTACAAGAAAGGAGCAAAGAATCTAGCAAAGAAAATTGCCCAACACCTCTGAACCCTCAAAGTGTGAGCTCCAAAGAAAGAGTGAGCTAATACTTAGATGAGAAATGGCAGGGAGCATGAACTAAGTGGCCTCATTTGCTGCTTGCAACTTCCTGGTTTATTGACACAATAGATTATAAACCCCCACACACACACCCTGTGTCCTTTCAGTATATGAAAGTTGCTCTTCTACTGTTTCCTCTCCTCTTCCTCCCTTCCCTTTGTCTTCCTCCCCGGCGCGCGCGCGCGCACACACACACACACACACACACTCTCTCTCTCTCTCTCTCTCTCTCTCTCTCTCTGCCTCCTGTCCGCTTCACCACATACTGAGTTCTTCTATAAAGTGACGAAGTTCTGTTAATGTTGCTATCGCTATAGTGACCCCTCTTCCTGTCCTTTTTAGCTAGGTTGGAATTTATAGAAAAGACATTAGTGAATGGTTTAAAAAAAATGTGGTTTTTAATTGCTGTAGCTGTTAAAATGTGAAGTAATTTATTGGAAGGGAAAACTCTTTAAATCTCCAAGGGGAANACACACACACACACACACTCACACTCTCTCTCTCTCTCTCTCTCTCTCTCTCTCTGTGCCTCCTGTCCGCTTCACCACATACTGAGTTCCTCTATAAAGTGACTAAGTTCTGTTAATGTTGCTATCGCTATAGTGACCCCTCTTCCTGTCCTTTTTAGCTAGGTTGGAATTTATAGAAAAGACATTAGTGAATGGTTTAAAAAAAATGTGGTTTTTAATTGCTGTAGCTGTTAAAATGTGAAGTAATTTATTGGAAGGGAAAACTCTTTAAATCTCCAAGGGGAAGAAATTATGGATAAAAATGGTGAAATAGTATCTGGAACTATAGATCTTTTCTCACTTGAAGAGCCAGTTAACGCAGCAATCCTTTCCCCAAGTGATTGGCATTCCCAAGAGCTTAGTACTGTCTCCTAGAACTTAACTCTTTTTGTTGGACGTTAAGGCAAAGCACTTAATGAATCGCATATAAAATATCTACATTAAGGAAAGTGAAGGGTGCATAGTCAAACGCTCAAGCTGGGAAACATCCTAATTAAGGTTTCCTGTGCAACCCTAATTCTGCCCACTTGTGTACAGTACTTGGATTGCGATACACGCTTACATGGGATGTGATCACAAAATTTCCACAGGACTCCTAAGTCATTTGGTGGACAGGATGGATGGTTCTTGGGGAATGATGCAACTGTACAGTATTTCTTTCAGTTTGTGGCCTCATACTTTATTTACTTCACCCCATCCAAGTTGCACTGAATATGGAATTGTTTGTTTCCTCATGGGCTTTTCCATGGCACTCATCACTATAATAACCAGCTGCTTCATAAAGATTAATGAAATTATTTTTACAGTGCCCCTGAGTTTTTAGAAAGGTATTGTCACAATTTTACAGATGGGGAACTGAGACATGGATATCTAGGCCAAAATTAAGGGTCAACTAATATCGGGTGCCCCACTGAAGATGCTTAGGCTTGATATTTTTCCCCTTCTTCAAAAGCTGCTCAGCCCTCTCCACTCCTGTTGATTTCACTTGGAGTGAAGAGCTGAAAACCAGATGAGCATCCAGAAAACAAGGAACCAACAGTTAGTTGATAATTGTGAAGATTTTTGAGTTAAGTAATTTGTCCAGCATGTAAAAAGCCTGTGACACAGCCAAAGAGAATAGAATTCAGGCAGGCGCCTATCCTTTCTCTTTGTGCAGTCCCCTTGCCATTTTAATAACCACCTTTCAACTTCAGCTGCAAATCACAATAGTCCTATAAACAACTACCTGATTTGCCATGCATCCTATTCATGAAATGAAGCAGGAGTCCTTTGTGATTATTAAAACAAATGGTGATTGTCCCTAAAGACTGTGTATTGTCATGCATGAGCACAAAGGGGCAGAATTAGTTTATATGAGCAAGATTAAATTAAATATCTTTGGTTGAAACCCTCAACTGTTTCTGATCCTTAAGAATGCAGGCTTATGGACTGATTCTTGCAACTCAACCTAATGGGAAAGTAGAACAGGATACCATGTGGTTCTTTTTTGTTGCTTGCATGTTTTTTAAATATAACTAACTCTCCCCAAGTTCTCTACAGGGGATGTGATGTCTGTTACTGGGCAATAGGTGAATAATATGGGTAATAAGTAACCATTAGCCTCCTCCCTGTTTAGACTCAAAGCAGCTGGATTTTATATCCTCTCTTGTAGACTGAAAAGTGGGGCAAGGCCCATGTGTGAAATGTCTTCAGGACCTATTTTTATTTTTCAGTGGATGAATACATTGCCATTGCTAAAGAGAAACATGGATACAACATGGAACAGGTAACAAAACGATTATTTGCATTTCTGTATTTAAACTGACCTTTTTCCCCCAGTAGGTACTAGAACCTGATTTAAAGCAAACTGCTACACTGCAAACTTTCTTCCCTCCACTCATCCCCTCCACTCATCCAGTATAATAATACATTTCTTTTCTGAGGACATGCAGTTCATCCTAATTTATTAATGATAGTCACTAAAATGCCCAAATACTGTTTTCAGTGTTTTGATGCAAACCTCCCATTGATTTTCAGTGGTATTTGGCCTTGTGTTGCAGTCTGATCTATGTCTATGTTGGTAAAATTCTGGTCTCATTGCAGCCCATGACAAGGCTCTCCTTTACTTGAGTGAGGCCCAGATTTCACTCTGGCTTTTTCTGTCTCCTGCTTAAGACCCCTCTCGACAAACACTTTGACAGTTGGGTAGCTTCATGCACCTGAGAAGTTCTTCTGAATTAAGTGGAACGTCTCGTGCATTAAGTTGTGTGGTGGGGAGGAGGGATGGGTTCTGCTGGTTTATTGTATTGTCTCTACTGGAGGACTCTGACTTGAGAATTAGAAAAATTATGCCCTTGCAATGGGACTGACGGGTGAGTGATTAAGAGGGCAAGAGGTTTTAGTCAAATGACCAAACCCTCATTTTTGTGTTAGCCATTGGAAGTGTAGGTCTTAAACATTCTTGAGAAAAGACATCTTAAAGTTTCAGCATCCTTGCTCTCTTCTCAGTTAAGGTGTGAGAAACAGTACAATACATGTGCTCTGAGCTGTCCAGCAGATGCTCCAGCAATCCAGGGAAGATCAAAGCTGACATTCATGATATTTCTAGGACCAAAAATAATAATAATAATAATTAATAATAATACCCCTTAAAGCAGTGAATAGCCACAAGCCTAATTCTTCCCTCTTTCTTATTTAAAAAAAACAAAAAAAACAGATAGGTGTGTTGTTCTAATATGTGAAGTCATGAATAACTTTCTCAAAAAACGAAGCCCCTCATATTTGAGTGACAACTTCTTCTATTCGATTTCAGTTGAAAGGTGAATGATTTTGGAAAGTGAAAACTGATCAGACTTTGTTTAAAATTAAAAAACATAAAACTGAGGTGCTGCCAGGTCTGAAGCTTTAAAAACTGAACACACACTTACGTTTTTAGATGTCGCGAGAGTTGTCTGAAGTTTGAAAACATGTCTTCTCCTTGAACAGAAGGATTTGTGTGGCTGTGATGCTGTGACCGGAAGGGTGGGTGGGATGGGATGGGAACGTCTGGTTAAGGGGAGGGAGGGAGGAG